>BPLR01017260.1:0-37758 GCA_021605095.1 Caerostris extrusa | reverse complement strand
AAGAGCCCTTTGTTGAAAATCTAATGTATCGCTGCATAAATTAATATACTAGTTTCAAAAATCATTTTAGGTAAATTTATAATGCATACAAAAAATAAGAACGCGCGAAATTGGGAAAATCAACAAAAAAAATTAAAATAAAAAATAAAATTGAAAATGAATTAAACAAAAATTTTTTTATGATTCTTGTACTATAATAACAAAACGAAGGTCAAAATAAAAAAAATTTTTACAAATACTGTTTATGATAAAAATTAAATAGCCCTTTAAATTAAAAGAGTTCAGAAAACAAAAGATATCAAACCCTCATTAACGTAGCAACCAAGAACGTGCTCTGGTGGGGGAGATCCAATAATTTAAAATTTATCAGATCAGCCCATGAATAAAGAATATGAAATATTTAACATTTTTTTAAAAGTATCATTAAAATTTGGGCCCTGACGGCAGAATGACGCTTGATGCCACAGATTTCGGGTTCGAGTTCCGGCGGTGCCAGTGATGTCTGTAGTGGTTTGGAATCCACTTTAAACCGTAAGTCCCTGTCTAACATGAGCGTTGAAAGGGTAGTGTTACTCCGCGCCCATAGTTTAAGCCGTAGCCCGTAGTTTCGCTGCACGCACCTCCTGGGTAGTGCTGGGCGAGTAACGTTGGTACGGCCCTTGCCTTGTTGGGTGAGCGAAGACAGCTGGTTCTAAGCCACTGCCAGCTGCATTAGAATAAAAAAATATATGTTATGACATGTGCATTGTGTCGTGCAGCATCCTGTACGCGGACATCGTCAACCCATGCTGCTGGCGGCCAGCCTCAAGGTGTCCGACCTGGGGCCACCCCCCAACGACCCTTCGGCAGGTTGGACGAGTCCGCAGAAGTGAGTAGCAAACCCTTTTGCTTAATGAGGAAGGAAAGATTTCTTACAAAAACAGTCATAGTACATTACAATGACAATTTTTACATGCATGTTGTTTCCATCTGCTGCAAACATCTCATGTATCTCATACATCTCATACATTCATGCACATCTCAGCAACGTTATACATACGTACTTAGACGATAATGTTTTTGATGCATACACAGAAAACAACGTTATACATGTATGCATAGAAAATATAAATGCATAAATACACATGTTGATACAAACGTCGTTATGTGTATGCTTTTACAGAAAAATCGCCGTACATTCTTACATTGTAAACACGCTATGCGGGCTTCATGGAAAAAAAATATCCCGCTGTACACGCGTGTAGTACATCATACATGTAGTACATCATAATACATACATCGTTACATGACGTACATAAAAGTATCACATAGGAAATATTGTTATACATGCATGCCCAAAAAAACATTGTTAGGAATGCATGCATAGAAAACATCGTTATATGACATACATAGAAGTATCATAATACATGCATACATAAGAAATATAGTTATACATGACTAATAAAAACATTGTTACATGAATATATGCATAGTTCGTCGGTCCTTGTTAAGTCTGCAAACGTTTAAACTAAATCTGATCGCTGAAAGTAGGGGCAAAATCGAGCCCAAAGAGTCAGTTACAAAAAACAAACAAACATACAGGTGAAACTAATAAAAGCATATATTAAAAACAAGCAAATAAAACATTAATGGCAATTTTTTTACAAATGTTGTTTCCATTCAAGCAGCAAAATACATCTCATGCATGAGTACATAGAAAATATCCGTTTTAATACAGCAGACAAAACAACGTTATACATGCATGCATAGGAAATATACATGCTTGATACAAAACATTGCTATACATGCCTTTTAGAAAAGATCATTATACATTCTTACATTTAAAACATCGTTATGCGGGTTCATGGAAAACATAGTTGTACATGCGCATAAACATCCGTTATAGGACGTACATGTATGCATATCATAATACATACATACATAGGAAATATAGTATACATGCTTGCAATAAAACATTGTTAGGAATGTATGCATAGAAAACATCGTTATACAGCGTACATAGAAAATGCAATGTCATTATACAAAAACATCATTATACATACGTGCATAGAAAATATATATGCATAAATATACATGCATGATACAAAGCATCATACAAGCGTTTAAAGAAAATATCTTTATGCATTCTTGCATTGAAAATATAGTTATGTAGGCTTCATAAAAACATCGTTATACAGTGTACATAGAAAGCATAAATAGGATCAATAGGCATGCATAGAGAACATCATTAAGCATGCATGCATAGAAAATATCGTTATACATGCTGTATAAAAACATCTTTGTATATTTACAACTATGTGACTTTAAGTTTGCTGACTTTTTTTTTTTTTTACAAAATACAGTTGAGCGTAATTTGTATTTCAATTTTAAAATATTGCAGTTTTAAATTTTTATAATTACATAAAAGTGCCATTTTTTAAAGATGTATGTTGATTGATTCTATGTTATCCAGGATGCAAATCGTGAAATCTAAGAACTTATCTTTAAAAGGATATGATAATTCTCTCTACACACAATTTATTTCCCATAGTCTAAGACAGGGATGCAAACTACAGCCTGCCGGAAGGTTCTAATTTGTTTGGTCCGAGGCAAATTAAAAGAAATAAATATTTATATATTATATATCCATCTTCTTTTTTACTTTGATTAAATATTATTATTTTTTATTCCTTTTTTTTTTCAAAGGACTGACGATCTTTTTTGCTCTATTTTTGTTCTACAAACATAAGTTCGAAGGCAGATTTCAAGATTTCAGTGGCATTCAAACAGAATTGGATATTTTAACATGCCTTTCAACTTAAATTGTGAAGCAGTGAGGTCAGATTTGCATGTTAAATTAATTGAGTTGCACCTAACAATCATCTCAAGCAGTTGTTTCTAAATATACCAAAAAGTTAAAGTTTTACAAATCATTATCGAAAGTAAGTTTCCCAAATTGAATATCTCCCAGAAAAATCAGTGCTATGTTTGTTTTGTTTATATACGTGAACAAGTGTGTTCAATTAGGACCTTAGGAAGAATTATTTCAGAAGTAGACTGACAGATGAGCATTTAGCCTCGTTCCTTAGAATCAGTCCATCTCACTGAACCTCAATACAAGGAACTTTTAAAATGAATCACAATTTCATTCATCTTATTAACATATTTAAATTGTAATACTTGTATATTGTTTTTAAAATTGTAGAAAAATTTATCTTGGCCCGCCAAACTTTTTTTTTTCCATTTTGGCCCGCGACCGAAAAAGTTTGCCCATCCCTGGTCTAAGACGTGTTTAATCGTAAAGACATCTAGGACGTGTTTTTCTCTTCAGAATAAAACATGAGTTGACTTTGTCCTCTGAGTATATACTTATTTAACATCATAAATACACAACTAGTTACTCAGAAGAATTGTTGCATCCCATGAATTTGAATATTCATAATTTTCGGAAATAGTTTTAACCATTTATTAAATCAGAACGGAAGTACATGAATTACGATTTTTAGTTTAGATTGCAACTCAGGTATTCCTTTTCGTAATTTTTAATGCCATCCATATTTTTTTTTGTCCCTTTTCAGAAAAATGGCTGCATGCGGATCAAACTTCTCGGCGACTGCTACTACTGTGTGAGTGGAATGTCGGACCAAAGTCCGAGGCACGCCGACAATTCTGTGCTGACTGGACTGGCCATGATCGACATCATAAGGTATCGAGATTTCTTGTTTGGTGTCAGTTGCTATGCTTCATTTCTACTAGAGGGGGTGACATTTTTTTGAAGGGTTTGGTTTATTAGGTTTTATGGCACAAGGGCCAGATTTGGCCATACTGCGCCAAACAACGGTACTTTTTAAAATCTAGTAAAGATAGATGGTTAAAAAGCCAAAACGATAGTTGCAAGAACAAGTACAATTCATTACTAAGAAAATCAGTTAATGATGGAAGTAAAATGTTGCTAAAATAGCCGATTAAAATTGAGGCTGTCAAAACAATGAATTAAAAACGCAAGTAAAAGACATTGGCGAAAACAATAGAAAATGGTGCAGAAAAACAAATTTCAAATATAAGGCATCAAACCAATTTGCACAACCAATAAAAAAAAAAAGATTAACAAGGGGAGTGTCTTCTAATAAGTCAGATAGGGTGGGATGCTCACGACCTAAAAGATTGAGTCGGATGCTATTGAATCTTGGCCATTCGACTAGTATATGTTCGACGGACAAAACAGTATCGCATGGAGGAACAGTAGGAGCAGGCTCTGAACGAAGTAAATGTGAATGCGTAAAACAAGACATTTTCGTATGTAAATATCTATATATATCTATATAAAATGTTTTTTATCCCTAAATATCATAGTAACTTTAAGGATTTTTTTATATTATTTTATTTTGGGTTTGATCATTGTTTGGGTTGAATTTAATTGTTTTATTTATCATGTATTATTGAAAAATATATCTATACAACAGTAGTATTTGAGCTTCCTCTTTACAATTGTAAAAAATTGGAAAAAAAAGTTGTCACTACCGTCAAAACCATAATAACAATGTTTTATTTATTATCTTTAAATTTGTGGTTTATTTATTATGTTTTGTAAAAATAATGCTGTATAACATTAGCATTTAAATGTTCTCGCTTTGTGTCCTCATTCAAGGAGAGAAACTCTTATAGCACTTTTAGCTTTTTCATCATTAAATACCATTATAGTCTTGACGATTTATACAATTTTGTTTAGTTTTAGCAATATGTGAACAGCTTTATTTTTAACTTTCAATTAAATTATTTAAAATAGTGTTACTTATAGTCACTATTAATCAATTTTATTAAAATGTTACAATAATTAATTATATCAGGAGTGGCCAACCCGCGGCCCGCCTTGAAAAATTTTTCCGGCCGTGAGATGTATCAAACTTTTACAAAATATATTTATTTTATAATGGACAAAGTAGTGAAAACAAATGTATTAAAAAATACATTATGTATGTTTCCCTATATTCAAAAATTAACTGAAATTATGAGAAAAATTAACTTTTTAAAATAACAGTCTTACGTATATATGACAGATATTGCCTGTTTTATTTAGGAATTTGAAGAATAATTAAATTATATTCTGCGAACTCACGAGGCGCGCATCTTGGATCATCTAATATAACAGGTTCTATGTTTCACTTTAAGTGACCTCAGTGACTATCCCTAGATAAGCGCAGTTGTGCGTTTAGTATCATTATTATTATATTATAGATGTTACATGTAATAAGAATAGAAAACACAATAATAACTCTTTATGTTTCAACTTTGCACTCCCAAAAATGACTATAGTGGATCTAAATCTAATACTTAATTTTATATGCTGCCCGTGGAGTTAGGATGCATTTTCAAAGTGGTCCACAAGATCATCTGGGTTGGCCACCCCTGCTCTATAATATAGGTTCCTATGAACAGACTATGCCTTCTGTTTTTATCCATAAAATAGATGGGCATTGTTTTCGTGTCCTTGACCACTTTCATTTTTTTTTTTTATTCTTTCACAAGCTTTCCTATACATAATAATTATTTTCAAAATAATTGAGTAAAAAATTAATTCAGAAGAAAAATTAATTCTAAATTTGTTCTGAAAGAACGTCCGGTGAAAGCAAAGATAATTTCATTTCAAAGTGAAAATGAGATTTTTGCAAATTTTCTGAAATTCTTTAGTTTTTTTTATTATTATTATTTTTTAAGACTGCTGGTATTCGCTTTTTCTTACATTCAATTTTGAAATGTTATGAGTAAATCTGTATATGGGCCAAGCCGATTAAAATTTTCATGTAATAATGTGACATGGGTTGTTAACATTTTTTATTTAAAAATGTTTTTTTTTTTTTCTTGCACTTTTTGCATTTGCACACTTGCATTTTTGCTCTCCATGTACAATCAGGCTATCACTGAGCTGCACTTTAGAAAGGTTTCCTTCTTTTATTTCAATGCGTGCATCATGGATATGTGACTTCGTATATGCAAGTGAATGGGATATGTTTCACATATTCTTTTAGTTGCAGGTTAATTTGACATATTTCCGCGTATTCTTTTAGTTGCAAGTGAATGGGATATGTTTCACATATTCTTTTAGTTGCAGGTTAATTTGACATGTTTTCGCGTATTCTTTTAGTTGCAAGTGAGACATTCTTTTAGTTTCACATATTCTTTTAGTTGCAAGTGAGGTTAATTTTTTTTAGACATGCTTCCGCGTATTCTTTTTAGTTGCAAGTGAATGGGATATGTTTCACATATTCTTTTAGTTTTAGCAGGTTAATTTGACATGTTTTCGCGTATTCTTTTAGTTGCAAAGTGAATGAAAGGATATGTTTCACATATTCTTTTTTAGTTGCAGGTTAATTTGACATGTTTTTCTTTTAGTTACAAGTATTCTTTTTTTAGTTGCAAGTAAAAGGGACATGTTTCACATTCTTTAGTTGCAAGTGAAAGGGATTCACATGTTTCGCATGTTTCTTTTTAGTTGCAAGTGAAAGGGACATGTTTCACATATTTTTTTAGTTGCAAATGAAAGGGACATGATTCACATTCTTTTAGTTGCAAGTGAAAGGGACATGTTTCACATTCTTTTGACATTCTTTTTAGTTGCAAGTGAAAGGGGACATGTTTCACATTCTTTTAGTTGCAAGTGAAAGGGACATGTTTCACATTCTTTTAGTTGCAAGTGAAAGGTTGCAAGACATGTTTCACATTCTTTTTAGTTGCAAGTGAAAGTTTCACATTCTTTTAGGACATGATTCACATTTTAGTTTTTTCAGTTGCAAGTGAAAGGGACATGATTCACAATCTTTTAGTTGCAGTTGCATTCTTTTAGTGAAAGGGACATGTTTCACATTCTTTTAGTTGCAAGTGAAAGGGACATGTTTCACGTTCTTTTAGTTGCAAGTGAAAGGGACATGATTCACGTTCTTTAGTTGCAAGCGAAAGGGACATGTTTCACATTCTTTTAGTTGCAAGTAAAGGGACATGTGAAAGGGACATGTTTCACATTCTTTTAGTTGCAAGTGAAAGGGACATGTTTCACACTCTTTTAGTTGCAAGTAAAGGGACATGTTTCACACTTTCTTTTAGTTGCAAGTGAAAGGGACATGTTTCACATTCTTTTAGTTGCAAGTGAAAGGGACATGTTTCACATTATTTTAGTTGCAAGTGAAAGGGACTTGTTTCCACATTATTTTAGTTTCAAGTGAAAGGGGCATGTTTCACATTCTTTTAGTTGCAAGCGAAAGGTACATGTTTCACATTCTTTTAGTTGCAAGTGAAAAGGACATGTTTCACATTCTTTAGTTGCAAGTGAAGGGGGCATGTTTCACATATTCTTTTAGTTGCAAGTATTTGCGTAAATCAAAGTAAAAATATTTTTTTGCTAAATTTTAATTAAAAATAATTGTGTGCATACTACATATCGGGCTTAATTTAACGATAACATCCAGAAAAAGATGGCCACAAAGCATTATTTCAAAGATGTGCCTTGCTTCAGGATGTGATGACTCGGTGTGACTCGTTGCAGGAGCGTGCGGGAGAAGCGCAACGTGAACGTGGACATGCGGATCGGCATCCACACGGGCAACGCCTTCGGGGGTCTACTGGGCCTGCGCAAGTGGCAGTTCGACATCTGGTCCAAGGACGCCACCATCGCCAGCCACATGGAGCAGGGAGGAGTGCCGGGGTGAGTGACGTTAAACAAAAGCCCCACTCACAAACATCCATGCCACCGCCAGGATTGGGGCCTGAATGGCCAGTGTCTAGCCCTCCGACGCTCGGTGCCATAGGTTTCGGGCTCGAGTCCCGGCGGTGCCATGGATGTTTGTAGTGATTCCGAATCCACTTTAAGCCACTCGGTCTCCTACGACTCTATACCGGCGGTGCCCTGGATGTTTGTAGTGGTTAGAATCCAATTTAAACTGTAGGTCCCGGTCTGTTAAGCCCTCGTACGCTGAAAATGACCGTAGAGTGACAAACCAAACCAAACTCGTACGGCTGTAAGAGCGACACGGAGCAGTAGTCAGACTTCTACCTACGGGTGCTCCATCAGAACAGAAGCTGCACCCCTCTTCCCTCCTTCCCCGAGGGATACGACGACGACAATTACAACAACAACAACAACAACAACCGCCAGGATTCGAACATGAAGCCTGTGGTATCAAAGACCAAAGCACGCACTTTTTTTTGTCTGTAAGTCGACCCACATAATGTAGTTTTAGAAAAAGTTTCAAAAATTCTTAGCTTATAGATGGAAATATACAATATCCGAAAACTCATACTCATGAAAAATCATACTCGGTTCATAATCATAAAAAAATCCCAGTAAGGATCATATATATGTCCCATACAGGACGAAAATGTTACCAAGCAAGTAAAAACGGCTGGAATATTTCCCCTTCAGATCGCTCTAAAATATTCAAAGATTATATATATATATTAAAATATCCATAGATTGCTATAAATTGCCAAACGCTTCGAATCTCTTTGAATAAAGGGTGCATTCAAAACACAAAAAGTAAGTTAAAAGATTAAAGTAGTTTTATTTTTTCGTTATTGTTTTATGCGCTAATTATTTACGTTATTCTAGTGTTGTATTTGGAGGCCGTTTTGGCCATTTCTCCGTTAGCCGCCGTAAATTTTTTACATAGCAAAATGACTGTCTACTAATATTTCAAAAAAAGTTCTGTAGGCCACGCCACTTGGGCCATGCTAACTTGAAATTACGTAGGGATTAAGTAATGCTAAATGCTCAATTCACGGATTAATTTAATGGATTTGAATCTGTCTAAAAAACTTTTTCTTACCCAATGTGTCTGAATGATACTTGAAAACATTAATGCCCAATTCAGATTAAATTTAAAGCAGTGAAATGTTCGAGTTTGATATTTTAATGATGTAAAACTGCTGTTTAGGTTTTCCGAACAGCAGTTTTATATCTTTAAAAAAGAAGAAGCAATATTAATCCAGAAAATAAAAAAGAAATATTAATAAGAAAAATATTACTATTTAGAAGAAATTAATTATTCAGAAGAAGAAATATTAATAACAAATTTATCTAGAAAATAAAATACTTTCATGGGATAAATCAATTATTCACCATGTTATTACATCATGACATCCCTCTACCTTTTTCCAATAGCCAAGAAAAGTCTTATTTTATTATTCAATGTGACTCGATTTCTCCCCAGACAGGTCCACATCACGCAAGCCACCAGAGATCAATTGCAAGACGACTGCTACGACATACAGCCGGGAGAGGGTCACCTTCGCGACTCCTACCTGCAGGACCAGGAGATAAAAACCTACCTCATAAAACCATTCCCACCCAAGGTAACTTCAAGATTTCATAACAGAAAGTTGTAGTATTTAAGGGTTTCATTTTAAATTATGGAACAATTTTATCCGCCAAGATAATATGTATTTTATTTTGTAAAAGGAAACAAGAAGGTGTGACATCTTTGTAGGGTTCATGGAATGCATGCTTTTAAATGATGATATAATTTAAATATTTTCCAAAAATATCCTATAATAAACGTTACTACTACTACACCACACCACACCACACCACACCACATAATTATCAGACTCTAACTGCTAAAAGACTAACCAGGCGCTTTTGGTTCAACTTACATCTCGATTCGGTTTTTTTTTTTTTTTAAAATAAAATTGACCAAACACAAAACACGCTTAAACATAACGGACGCTAACCTGCAACACCCATTACGATGTGCAAATACCCAAATGGAGATCGATTTGCAGAAGCTAAATGCTTTCACTTAGCTTTCATTCACTTAGTGGAGAAGCAAATGTCGCACTAGTAAAATAAGACTTTTTAATGATTTCATTTTTTTTTTTCGTTTATATTTGTATATTTTTTGTATTTCCTTTTTAGTGCAATATATTTCTTTATAATGCTCGTTTAGTATCATTACTATTATATTATCTATGTTTACATGTAAGAATAATAATACACATATAAATAATAACTCATACTTCAATTTTTCACTCCAAAAATGTCTAGAGGGGCTGTAAATCTAATACGGTGGCCCGCAAGATCATTTGGGTTGGCCAACCCTGCACTAAAATATACCGTAGGCAAATATAGAATTCAAATGTTTCTGCATAATAAGGTTCTCTTTTAATTATAGAGAAAGTCTAGAAGTTATAAAAGATGAAATACGAAAAATCTTGGTGAATAAGAATAGGAAATACAAATTGATATTCAAATAAAGTGAAAAGTTTATTACTAAAATGGAAATGCCATATTTTATGACATTTTTATTCATTTAATTTAATTTCACAAGTTGTATAAATCTATAAAATCCATAATGTTTTGAATTAATACCCAATTTACCGTACCCAAATTACCAATAATTGAATTAATACCCGATGACTGCTTACATAATAGCAATCAGCTTGATATTTCAGATTGAGAGTTTGATCAAAATGACAAACAGTTGCAATCCTTCTCATTATTACGTGTTTATTTTAATAATAATGTTTCATTTTGGTCTATTCTTAAACATGTCGTTAACACTATTGTGGACTTTATTGACACTGCGTCATATTCGAAAGATCCCAGACATTTGAACCGGAGCATTGCCACCATTAGCGTTGTCGGCAGGCCTCACGTCAAGACATGATAACCTTGAGAAACGAGGGTAGATGAGGACACGGCGATCTTGTCAGACTATCTCACGTCGTCATTATGTGTAATGACGTTAGTAACATTCAACGTCACATAATAACGAGTTATTATATGAAGTTTAACGGGGACACCATTGATAGGAAGGACTGCTTAAAAGATGTCCAGACCATATTAGTTTTTCTCCCTTGGCCTGGACATCTCCAAGTATGACAAGAGGAACATTGCTGAAAACAGTTCTACTCCAGCCAGTAAGATTCCAGGTCGAATCAGTCCGTCACCATTGCAAACGTTGTTGTTGGTATGCGCAGAAGAATTGTTGGCCCAATGGACGCCGTTCTCTTTTAAACAGTCCTTCCCGTCCCTGGTGTCCCCGTTAAACGTTATTAACGTCGTTACACGTAATGATGAGATGATAGAGTTTGATAAGATCACCGTGTCTTGACGTGATGCCTGCCGACAAACCCTAATGGTGGCAGTGCTCCGGTTCAAATGTCAATTATTTCATTTGTATGTATTTATTTTATATATTTCATATTTATTGTTGTATATTTCTTTACAATGTGCGCGTAGTATCATTATTATTATGCTATCTATGTTTACATGTAAGAATAATAGTAAACACAATAATAATAACTCATTCTGCTTCAGTTTATCACTCCAAAAAAATGTCTATAGTATATAATGTAAATAATTATTTACATAAATCTAATATAAGTGTATATAATTTTATGCGGCCCGCGGAGTTAGGATGCATTTCCAATGTGGCCAGCAAGATCATTTGGGTTGACCCACTCCTGTTATAGACTATAGGTAATAAGCTTTGAGTGGCCCGGTGAAAAGTTCGTATGGTTTGAAGTCGCCTTCAAAAGCTGAAACGTTCGATATCTGCTGGATACTGCAAATGAAAAATAATTTGGGCCCAGCATTCGAAACTGCAACCATTGTTAATCCATTTTATCATAAACATTCCTAGGTTTATCATGAAATTAAGTTTAAAATGTGTTATTCAATTCCTACTATTAGTTCACACTTCCCCTATATATATCTTGTTCAAATTTCTATTCACCCACTCCAGTTCAAATACCTTTTTTTCAACTTGTAGTGGATGACACTTGATGTTAATACAGTTTTTCAAATATTCATTCATTCATTAAATTTTAGTTTTATAGGGGATAAAAAAATGTATCTTCTATAAAATATTTAGCAGGATATACATTTAGGAATAAATACCGTCAGTGGCGAAGAGTGTGGAAAAAAATTCTTTTTCGGGCTCTTTTTTTTTCATTCTGGATTCTTGTCTGAGTCGATGAGGAAACGAAATGGAAAATGTGAATAAATGAGTGAGAGAGATGGAAAGTGTGTATGTGAGAGAGAGAATTTTTCAAACTTAAAAATATGAATGAAAATTATTTATAAAGGACTTTTCTGCAATATATTGAGAAAAAAAAAAAAAGTAGGAATTTACTTAATTTTTTTTTTATATTACTTGTTTCTTATGCATTCGAAAATAAGCGTCCTAATGTAACATTTTTGGATAATGCAATTTTGTTTACATCCTCAGATAGAGAATGAAAATCTGCTGGACACCCCCGACAGAGACAGGCGCAATAATAACAGCAACAACAACAGCGTCCGCTTTCAGAGACAGTCGTCCACTCAGAGCAATGCCAGAGCGAACATCAGCAAGCTTCAAAAGGTAAAAACATCATATTTTACTATACGAAGGGATTCCTTTGATTCTGAAATATTTTTATTTACATCAATTATTTACGCATCTTTAATTGCAAATGTAAATAAATAAAAGCAAGATTTTTAAACAAATGCACAGAAAAAAAAAAATTACACGATCTTTCTAAGAGTGCGTTAGAACACTCAAGAAATTAAAAGAACTGCTCACTTTTCAGTGTTCAGCTTTCGTCTATTCCATGTTAGGATTCAGGGTTTAAAATTTTTGTGTAATGGGGAAGTAAGACCGCACCCCATGTTGGGCAACCAGATTGTAAATGGGTTTGGTTGGGTTGAGACACTTGAGGCACAGGTTTAAGAAATCATAATTTTATTTACACACGCTGACACACACACACACTCATTATGATTGGACATATTAAGTATTTGTATACACAATTTAAAGTGACAGGAAGATAATTAGAGCTTTGTGAAAGGACTACACTTTTGAGACGAGACTCGGCTAACCGCAGGGTTGTGCAGGGTCCTCTTCGGGTGAGAGAGTCCGAAAACCAACTAACTATTTCTCTTGAACTCCACAAGTAGGAGCTCTTGTCAGAGTGGAGGAAGAAGGAAGTTAGGAGTTGTTAAGTCTATGTCATGGAGCTATTTATATTTGGGTTTATTATATTTCCAAATTCGTGTGTTATAATGCTTTACATGCACTGCTAAAAACAATTAGCGGATATTGTGGCTTCAGCATGGAAAAAAAAGATTAAAATTAAAAATTATATAAAAAAAACTTCGTTAACATGAAGTCCTTGTTCGAATAACATCTTGTTCGTGATGGTAAAAAATCTATTAACATCATTACCGAACGGACGAGACCTGTAACATACTTTTTACAATGGTGATTAATAGGATTATTCCTTCTTCTGTGAAACGTTTTCTATTCTCATAGTCCATAGCATCCCTATAGCCTATTCCAGACTTAGTGAAAGTATGAAGATAGAGAGGATTGTGAAAGTCTGATGATGTAGAGAATACCCTAACCCACAGTTTGTATGCAAATCCTACATTACATCCTAATCATTCTGAACACTACGTTTGGCGTGTCAATTTCTTACAGAAGGAATTTATTTTATTCAAAGACAATTAATTCATTTGAGAATAGGTTAATTAATGTACTTATTACCCTATAAATAAAGCCAAACATTTAAAAAAGTTGGTACATACTATATTATACATAAATGATTAATTAAATATATTATCTGTATATTTTCGCAGAGGCAGTCCAGCCATGATCTGATACCCATGTCAAGAAGAGGGGCGATTGGCTACAGGTAATTCTGTTTGGAATCCCTTATGAGATAAATACTGTTACCGCTATAATACTACTGTGTCCAAAAAGTAAGACCATTCCCAGGCATATGGTATTTCAATTTTTCTTTTAGGTTACTGGCACTGTCCTTGCCATCTCTGTGAAATTTGAAGACGTCAAAATATTCATTGGTGTTTGAGTTGCTTGACGCTAAAACTGATTCCGGCGATTTTTGAAATGTCTGAATTAATTGAGCAAAAAAGTTTCCTGTATAGGAAAGAAATGTTTAAAAGTGGTAAAAACAGTTCAAAGAAGGCAGAGAATGCGTTGAAGACGAAGAGCGCTCTGATCGACCATCAACCTCAACTGACGAAGCTCACGTTCAAAAATTAAAGATGTCCTTACAAACCGTCTATTTACAATTAGAGACCTTGCTGATGGTGTTCGAATTTCAAAATTCTCTTTAAAAAATTTTTGGGCCTCAAACGCGTCAAATCTCGATTGGTACCGGAAACACTGAATACGCCAGCTCACAGTGCATTGATTCTTCGTGCCTTTTTCGCCAAAAATGAAACCCATATCGTTCCACAACCCCCGTATTCACCTGGTTTAGTATCGTGCTACTTCTGGCTATTTCCTAAACTCAAAAAGACCACTCCGGGGACACTGTTTTGTGTCGATTGAAGAGACATGTCAAAAATCGCCGGAATCAGTTTTTAGCATCTCATAAAAATAAGCGTAATTCAAACACTAATGAATATTTTGACGTCAAATTTCCACAGACGTCAAGGACAGTGCCAACAACCTAAAGAAATTGAAATACCATATGCCGGGAAATTTAAATTGAAAATGTGTCTTACTTTTTGGACACAGTAGTATGCGTCACTGTATAACCAGCGGACAACTTTTTTTTTATGGCGTGCCAACCAATTTCTGTTTGTTTAGGCATGACTCACTAAACTTTTCTCAGTTTTGAAGACTTTTATAAAGCACCCATAAAAAATGCACTTTGTAAATTTAAGATGTAGAAAAGAGATCTATATTTCAGAATTAGGGTGACGATTTCTAACCTTCATATTTACTGTAAAGATGAAAATACTGACTTATACTGACTGATGAAAATACTGACATCATCATTGTGATGAAATATTTCTAATTATTTTCTATAGCTTCATTCATTTATGCCTTCAAGGACGTTTCCTGCACTATCTCATACCGATATAAGACGGCATTTTGTGTACTTCTGTCAAAATCCAATTCTGTCTTTTTTTTATTATAATTAAAAGATTTTTGTAAGGAAAAAAAATCTGTCAATTTTTTTTACAAATGTGTTTTTAGGGGTGGTTTAATAGAGGATTTTTTTCCCTTCAAGGAATGTAAAACAGGAATTATAAAATTCAATGAAAGAGATTTAGATTTAAGTTTAATAAACGTATTTAAATTCATTTTTTAGTTAGAGATTTTAGTATGAGTTTCCAAAATTAATTTGGGCTGCGTTCATATTTCAGTTTGCATCAGTACAGAAAAATGGTGAGCCAAGTGAACAAAATCATGGAGAACACTATCGACAAAATGGCTCTCAGCAAAAAAAGAGTACGTATTCGGCTTTTTATTCTTAGTCATTTAAATCCGTTTCTTTAAATTATAATGTTTAAGGAATATGTTTGGATGAAGTAACGATTTAAAAACTGATTATGCATGGAAACTTCTTTCTTTTTATAATAATTTTGGAAAAATTGAACTGCGTTTAATTAACTTTTTTTTTGAAAAATGTTTTACTATATGCATTTTTTAAAAATATTTTTTAAACGATTTGTCAAAAATCCCCAATAATTCGACTACAATAATTATTTCGCTTTAAATCATTGCATTATTTTATAAATCTTTAAAATTAAAATCAAATTTTCTTTCCAAAATAAATAAAACATTCTCTCATAAACAAACACCGTTTTCAATAATTATATATATATTTTTTTTTAAAATGTAATTATAGAAAACAGAATTTTTTTAATTTTTGTTGGTGTTGTTTCCTTTAGTTCCACTCAACACATTATTTAATTTTTGAGATTATTTAAATGCGTAAGTTAATTGTTAATCAATAATAAATGTGTGTAATGAAAAAAAAGAGTCAAAGGTCATCAAAAGAGCCAAGAGCACTTTCTGTTCCTCCGGAAAACGGAAGCGCTTTCCCGATTTTGTTACCACTCTAAGGTTTTCTCCCCAAGGTTTCACAGAAGCCTCCAGGCTGCAGTCAATCCATCATGGCATTATTTCATACGACTTCGTTTCACGAAGATAGAATCAAAGACCTTTATTCCACTTTTGCATGCAACAAATGGAATACTTATTGCATACATACAATATATATGCATACATATATATTGTATATATGTATGTATGCAATATAATACATACATAGTAGAACTTCTTTAAGTCGAACTTCGATAGTTTCTTAGAAAACAATGTATGAGTATTTAGTAAATAGAATAACCAGTTCTATGAAATAGCAACTCGGAAGAAAAATAATTTTCTGCGGTTTATAGCTTAGATAATGCTATAGATAGAAAACGATCGAATTGTCTAAAAGCAAAAAAAAATATAAATAAATAAATAATAATAACTGACTGTTTTAATACATATTATTTTTTCATTTTAAGGTTGCTTCGGAATTATTTTGTTTTTTTTATTGTAGTACATAATATAACTTTTAAGTTGCAAATAAACATGTTTATTACCTCTGTAGCTTGAATTTTTATTTATTTTACTTCTCTAACTCAAAATAAATTAGAAAGAATCTAAACCTCAAAGTCAAGTCGAATATTTCCTCCGCGTAAGTCGAAATCCTCCATAAGTCGAAAACTCTGTGATTCGAATTATTTGGCGTCTCCCTTGCAGTTCGACTTATAGAGGTTCTACTGTATATGAAACTTTTGCATGTAACAAGTGGAATACTTGTTGCATACATACAATATATATGCAAAGATATAAATACATATATAAGCCAATTTTGTATGCAACAAGTGGAGTACTTGTTGAATACATACATATGCAATTCATAAATACTATATATGCCATTTTTGCATACAACAAGTGGAATACTTGTTGCAAACAAGCAATATATATGCAATATATAAATACATATATATAATTTTGCATGCAACAAGTGGTATACTTGTTGTATACATACAATATGTATGCAATTCATAAATACATACATATGCGACTTTGAAAGTGACATATATTTGAAAGTGTGTATAGTGACTACGAGCATGCTTCACATTATTTGTAGAGAAATGTTTGGATGTTGCCCGCGTTGAGAATCAAACAGAACAGTTATAAAACAGACAAACAAATATCGCCATTTATAACAAGAAAAGTCTTTTCCATTTCACTACATTTTGGATGCTGTTTGAAATAACCCTTTCGTTTCCAGCCAGTGGTTTTCGAACGTCGGAATCCAACCTCTGCTTCTGACGTTCAGGGAATTCAGCAACGAGCTCCCCTACCTCAACGAGCCAGACCCGCTCTTCAAGCACTACCTGATGTGCATGCTCATCATCTTCCTGGGAATCACTGTCATTCATGTGCTCATTTGGTCAAGGTCATTATAAATTCTGTCTGTCTGTTTGTTTGTTTTAGAATATTTACTCATTTGATGTGCATCTTAAAAATCACTCATTGTACTTGACGAAATGCTGCTTAAGGAAAGCACTTAGTGAAAGAGTTATTAACACTTTTTACACAAAGACCCTTTTTTCCAATAAGATGAAGTCCACAGATTCCTTTTAAGATGGGGATACAGTCCCCTTCACAAACTCTTTAACCAGTAATTACTAGGCCAGAGACACATTTTACCAGTAAGGGAAGGCAATGGACCCCATTGGCCAATTAAAATGAAAACTATCGACTCCTTTGACCTGTAAGATCAAGGCCAAGGATCTCTTTACCAGTAAGATAAAGGCAATGGGCACTTTTACGGAGTAAGATCAAAATAAAGGGTAATTATTACAATAGTTTCTTCAAGGGAAAACTCAATCCATTATCTGGTCAAACATTTTAGAAGCTTTACATGGTCGTGGCGGACCCATTTCCTGGCCAGCCCTCCTTGGCCAGTATTGAATGGTGGATTTGATTAAATGGATATTTTTGTCGGATGACGGTTACTGTCCGTTTTGAACAGTAAGATGGCCATGGATCCCTTTTGCCTGTATGAAGAATGTTACAGACCCGTTTGGCAAGTAAGACTGGCCATATGCCAGTAACATGAGACCTGGCCATATGCCAGTAACCTGGCCATATGCCAGTAACATGAGAGTCATAGAACCGTTTGGCCAGTAAGACTAAGGCTATAGATTCGTTTTATTTATCCATTTCGACTTGAGATTACTTTTCTATGATTAGTAAGAAAAGAAAAGTAATTTGTGAAAAAAATATTAAATTTCCGTCATCTGACCAAGTAACTGTGTAACAATTCGCTGCAGAGTTTCAAATATGCACTCAGTAAGGATTTCTAGTTAGTAGATCAGAAATTCATTCCATAAATATTTCCTCAAATAGCACATTAACATTTAAACATAATAACAATCGTACTCGATGCGATTGCTTGAAGATTTCAATAATTCTTCAATGTTATTCATTAATTCTTCATTCTTAATTATTATTTATTCATTCTTTATTTATCTTGATTATTAGATTGTAGTTATAAGTTTGAATGAATAATAACAACGATAGTTAATGTTAAATTTTA
This sequence comes from Caerostris extrusa, assembly GCA_021605095.1. Taxonomy (NCBI): domain Eukaryota; kingdom Metazoa; phylum Arthropoda; class Arachnida; order Araneae; family Araneidae; genus Caerostris; species Caerostris extrusa. The sequence goes on along the minus strand of BPLR01017260.1, from coordinate 19,386 downwards.
AAAATTGGGACGCGTTGAACATTTCATTAGCTACACTTGTGAAGACTTCAAATAACACTTTATCCGTTGATGTTCTAGAATTGACTACACCAAATCGATAATTACGCCGAATTTTCTTATCACTTTTACAATATTTCAGAACTGAAATTTATTATGGGGTATTTTTTTTAAATTGCATTTTTGGCCACAATTTAAAATCAATACACAATTATTAGAGAACATAAAAAATAATAATAAATGAACGCTTAAAAATTTTCATATTTACTGTACAATTAAGTAGCTTTATAAACTTCGAAAGTGACCCATTTTTTAAAATTGGATATCGATATAATAAAAGTGAATATATTGGTTTTTTTTTCAAAATAGCACGCTCGAGTTTTGGATCACATATGGCTTTGTGCTGCTGTTCATTACTGCTGCATGTGTGTTCGCTTGGATTGGATACATCTGGCTATTTTTAAAGGTAAAGTACTTAGAATGGGGCATAATAATTATAATAATTATAATAAATTATGCATAAAAATATGCCATTATACCAAATAATATCATCGAATTCTTTATACTGGTACTTGAAATGAGGTTATTTATCTCGTAGAAGATTCAGCGTTATCCAGATTGCACCACTGGGCAGCCTTCAGCTTCTGCTGCCATCTTAATTTAGAATGAACATGTACAAAGAAAAAAAAATAAATGGAAAAATTCCTTCTCTCTTTTGTTCTTTCTCTTAAATATATTTGACACAAGAAATAGAGGGAAAAGGATTCATCCGTTCCAATGAAAATGCAAAAAATCCTACTATCATTGGCCTATTGAAATTTTCCATTCTGTTCGTTTGTCAGGATTTTAACTGAACTATGCAGTAAATCCAGGTTCTACTGCAATAGAACAGTACCTCGGTATACGTCGTTCGTCAGTACCAGATACTTGGACGTATATGAAAAATAGCCAATTTTTAGATGTGGCTTTCTAACAGTTTTCAGTTGTTGCTATTTACCCAAGTTTTAGATGAACTACTAAAACTTGGGCTCTTACATTGTTTAAATACTTATTTATACTCAATGCATTTAGGTCTTTATAATCAATTTTTAAATGTTGTAAAAATGTAAATGTTTTAAATGTTGTTCACACTTAATACTTAGATGTTATTGGAATTTAGATCCTATTTTTAGATGTTAAGGGACTTTATACTCAATTTTTAGTTTTAAGACTACGTTGGACTTCAAACTTAGAGAGATTGACGTATATCAAATGTAGCCAACTTTTAGATGTCGCTTTTATAACAGTTTTTAGTTGTTGCTAATTACCCAAGTTTTAGATCAAAACTAAAAATTTTGCTTTTTACATTGTTTTAATACCCATTTATACTCAATGTATTTAGATTTTTATAATCAATAATTAAGTGGTTTTTATGCTCAATTTTTAGTTTTAAGTTTACGCTGGATTTCAGACTTAGAGAGATTAATTCGGAAACTCAAAAGCGAAGTTAAACTGAAAGTTCCGCTGTCCTTGGGGGCTATAAAAATCCTTCCATTGGGGTTGAGGAATAGGAGATAATTGATTCTGAGTTACGCTGCATCTGTTAAATGTCTGTAACTACAATAACAACCCAACAGGTGACAAAAAGAATATATTTTATCAAAAAAGAATATTATTTATGTGATAGTTGAAATACTGAACCAATTAGTTAAAATTAATCTTCTGAGAATGTTTCATGTCATCATTCTGTACAGTGCTGCTGTTTTACCCTTTTCTGTGATAAGCCATGCCTAAAAATTAGTATAGAGAAGCTTTTTCAACTCGTAGAAAACAACAACAAGAAGTTGCTTCTATGAAAAGATTTATTTCGTCAAAATTCTATGAGAAAATGAAATTATGAAAACGAAAATTAATGGATGGAATAATATAAATAATTTCAGGCAATGTCCTTCTTAAATAAAATTCAACGGATTTCAATAGCTGGGTTGAATAAAATTTGAAAAATAAAAAAAATTTCAGTTTTTACAGATATTTTGAAATAAAAACTTCAATGTTATTAGAAATAGAATACCTTTCCATGACCTACATTTGAATATAGGACACTCATCAGAAATTCAAATTATAGTTTCAAGATCCTATAAAAATGTAAGATAACCAACTGCTTAAGTAAAAATGATTTATGTTTGGTGTCGACTGGTAATGAATTAAAATGCAGCCTCATATCGTAATTTTTGTAAGAGCCACCATGTTTTTTAGGAAGACGAAAATGATATCGCGTTGGACTCTTCTGCTTTGCGGATATCGCGGATGGTTTGGAAGACCACGGCTCTGAGGGTGATCATATGGCTCGCCATATCCAGCATGATACTCTTCTGCTCAATAGTCGGATTGGTAAGTACACAGGAAAAAACCAACACTGATTTGAAAATGTCATCCAACTCGTGACCCTGTGACAACAAGCACGTGTAAGAAGGAATGTAGCTGCGAATCTCCTGTCATTTTGTGCACTGCTTTCTGAAAATGAAGAGAACAATTATTCATATAAAGTGTCTTGCATCGATACTCAAGCCGCGTGCTTTCATTCCTCTTCCTTCAATCTAATTTTTACAAATTTATTGTATCCATCCCCACATATCCCGACTCGGGACCCAGTGGTAACATGTGTAGGAGGGGTGAGGTTAGAATCAATAGTGGCATGGTTGTAATCATTGCTGTCAGAAACGATGAGAATACGATGGTGACAGTGACAACTTGTGCAAAAGTATTTCTATGAACGGAAATGATAAGGAGGGAGAGATTAGAAAACCACAAACAACGTGAAGGGGTGGGAGGGGGACTTGGCAGAAAACGATAAAAATAGTAAGGGGAATTCGGCAAAAAAAAAAAAAAAAAAAAAGGGAACACTTTATAGGGCCAACTTCCCCCTTTTAAAGGATTTATCTCAAATTAGGAAAGAATTATCTCAATTTTTTCCTAATGCAGCCGTCAATACAGAGACAGTTATCTTTTATGCCATAAGCAAGGGCTGCATCGTTGTTACTCATTTAGCACTACCCAGGGGGCACGTGTAGCTTGAAGATATGCTATTGACGCGAATAACACTACCCCTGCAAATCTCTATGATACTATTAGACCGGAATCAAAGGTTTAAAGTGGATTCGAACCACTACAAACGTCCATAGAACGGCCGGGACTCGAGCCCGAAATCTGTGGTACCGAGCTGCCATCAAGCCCTTAGTAACTAAATTATAATAATTCATTTAGATGAAACATTTTTAGTGTTAAAGAATCAAAAAAAAAAATTTGCGCATTTTATCACTTATTATCATTAGTTTGTTTCACTTTTGCACATCACGCGCCATCGAGTGATGTGGCAGTTAAAAACAATTTTGCCTCTAGTACTCATCACTCTCTAGCGCGCAGTCAAAGTATTTTATCAGGAAATGTTTTTAATTCGACTTAGTAATCAGTATGATACACATAATATCGTTTTTATGACTACTTACGAATATTTACGTTACGAATTTGGTCTTAGATGTTGATAATTTCATTCATTTAGGAACCGTTAAAACCTTCTCAATAATTTTCTGAGATTCGGTATTTCTGAACAACTGCGTATTTACAGGGCCAGAGAAGCATCCAGGTACTAAAAACAAGTCCCAATGTATTCACAGCAGAGTTAATGCGCAAGCTTTAAATCACCCAGAACAATGCTTCGAGACTTTGAGAGGGCAAGAATTGCCAAGGTCGGTGATCCACTCGTGCCATCACGACCCACCACCAACTGGATGAGCCAGAAGAATGCAAACTGTCGGCGAAATTGATCCGAACGGCGCGACATACTACATGATTTAGAACTCATTAGCATTCGCTGCAAAAACAGCGCGGGTATATGCAAAAACATCGGCTGCGGTGTAAGCAATAAACGCACTCTGAGATGTGGATTGCTTTTCTTTTTCTCGTAAAATGACACATCTTCTCAACGATCATAGGTAAATGGATAAAGAACCATCCAAGGTCGCCTGTTGAGGTGACGTTTTATTTTAACATTGAAAATGGCTTTTCTTTTTCGTTGAATACATTTTTCTTTGTGAAGACAAGTGATGGGGATAAGGGATTGGACAAATTATTTCCGAATAATAAGTCGAATTTTTTAAACCGACTCCTGATTTTATTGTCCTTTTATACTATTGTGCCCAAAAAAGTAAAACCAGTTTTTATTTTAAATTTCCCAGGCATATGGAATTCCAATTTGTTTTCTTTTTCAGGTTGCTGGCACTGTCTTTCATATCTGTGTAAAATTTCACGTCAAAATGTTCATCAGTGTTTGAGTGACGCTTGGCTTTTTGAGACACTATAAGTGATTTCGGCGATTTTTGAAATGTCTGAATGAATTGAGCAAAGAACTTGCATCTCATTTTGTTTGTGGAAACGTATAGAATGTCTCAAAAGGCATTCGGGGAGCATTCCTATATCGAAAAGAAATGCTTAGAAGGGGTATAAACAGTTCAAAGAAGGCAGAGAACGCGTTGAAGACGAAGAGCCCTCTGGTCGATCATCCATCTCAAACGACAAAGCTCACGTCCAAAAATGAAAGATTGGGTGCTTGCAAACCGCCGATTTACAATTAGCGACCATGCTGATGACGTTGGAATTTCAAAAGGATCAGTACATTCCATTTTAAAAGATGTTTTTTTGGGTACAGTAGTATGCAATGGAGTTAAAATATATTGTGAAGTAATTTGAATGATTTTTATGGAACTCGTATATCCAAAACAAAATATTTTTTACGACTTAAAAGGTGTACCATTAGCACTAGCTCAAAAATCCTCCTTGTACTCTAAATTTGCTTACAAATGCTACATTTCTATACAAAAAACAGCGCCCTGATGACAGTTGGCTAGCACTCGGATCTTTGGTATCCCAGGCTTCAGGTTCGAATCCTGGCGGTGGCCTGGATGTTTGTGAGTAGTTCGGAATCCACGTTAAACTGTAGGTCCCTATCTCTTTAGCTTAAAGTGTGCCGTAGAACGACAAACCAAACCAAAATAGCTTTCGAAAAGCATCAATTTCAAAAAAAGCTTCTGATCGCTGTCTTTTTTACTGGTTGTAGTATTGAGGAATAAAATTAAATGGCCTCCTTAACATTTAATTTTTAACATCAAATTTTAGAATTTTGAAAAATAAAAGTTATTTTTATAAAAACGTCGGATTTGTATTACCGTATATTTTCTTTAAAAAAAAAAGTTTAACTCTCGACTCCGGGTGTTTTAAAATTGTTCAACCCCAACTCCTTAAAAATATGTTCGACTCCTGACGCCACTTCCTTTAAAAATGGGTAGACTCCGACTCCTTACAAATGTTCGACTCCTATTTCTTTAAAATTGTTCGATACTGATACCTTAAAAATTCTTGTCTTCTGATTACAACTTCTTTAGAAAAGTTCTACTCTCGATTTCGACTTCTTAAAAAATGTCCGATTTCGACTTCTGCCTACCATGCCGAAGGACAACTTCAATCAGCAGAAGTGGTGTCTCTTTATTTATATAATTTTTCTGCACATGTGTTTGTCATAACTCCTCCTAAACGATGCGGCTTGGTGGGCAAGAGGCTGGTGCTCTGGCCTTTGGTATCACAAGCTCAGGTTCGAATCCTGGCGGTACATGGATATTTGGGAGTTGTTCGAAATCCACGTTAAACTGTAGGTCCCGGTCTGTTTAGCTCTCGTGTTGCACAGAATGACAGTAGAGCGACAAACTAAACTTCCTAAACTGCCGGGCCGATTTTGATGAAATTGTTTGAGTGGGTCCCCGGAAAGTTTGGATTTATCAAATCATTCAATGTTTTTATCATTTTATATTACACTAGAGGACACGGTAGGTGCCATGCGATCAGATTTCAGATTGTGTTTTTAAGTTCAGGACAACATCTGTCGTGTCCTCTAGCACAAGATAAAAAACATTGAATGACTTCCTAGCTCAAAGCGGAATCACACACTTTAAAATCCTGAGAAATGATGAAACAATCGCCAATGGTTGTGCTGAAGGCTTTCAATTTCTGCCAGTGCGTTTCTTTTGACCTGGATGCTCGCCTCTCTTTCAGAACGAGTGTTTGGACAGCAGCTTCTTCCGCCCTCCGAAGCCCGCCAACAACACCCAGTCTAACCTCACCCTCGACTCGGAGGATGCGGACGACCTGAGCTGCGCCTACCCATGGGTGAGACCCGTTTTAGTTCTTTTCATTGCAACATCAGTTTGAATAACAAGATGGTAAAGTTGCTTAATACTTTTTTAATCCGTTCGTGTTTACACAATTCATGGCTGATTTTGTTACACTACACAATAAAATCTAATATTCATTCAGTAAAAAATAATTTCTTTTTTTGCGCTAAAAAATTCCCATTGATTGTGTGGAAATGTAAACATCCTGTTTAAAAGTTGAAACGGAAGAATCAATTATTTGTTAGGGGTATTTCCGAAAAAAAAAAAAAAAAAAAAAAAACACTTAATCAAGGATTTTTTTTTTTATGCAATTTAAAATTTTTAATAAATAATTTATAAATAAAAATAAATAATATAATAAATAAATTTTAAATTTTAATGATTAAAATTAATGCTTAAAATATTATTTTATGTTTATTTTTCAAAATTAGAAAAAAATAATGTATCTAATAAACCATATTGTAGTAGAACCTATTACCTTTGTAAATTATACTTTAGTGTTATTTTCATGTAAAAATCTTTAATTATTTCTAAAAATTTTCTAGGAATTATAATAATCACGAATACACAAAAAAATCGTGAAGTACTGTGTATACACAGTGAGTGTAAAAGTATTCGTACAGTACGACAATTGATTTAAAAGAGACCGTTCATAAAAATTATAAACATAAATTCCATTTTAATTAATTATAAATATATAATAGAACATATTTTCACTAGTTTCATGTGAAATTGACACAAAAAATTTTTATACATGAATAAATATTTATAAAATTGAAACAATCAAACATCTTGAGTTGTAAAAGTATTCGTACATCAGGTATATATTGGCCAATGCAATCATAATATTTCAGCTAATACCTTGTAGGATATCCTTTAGCTCGAATAACTGCCTTGAGTCTCTTTGGCATCGATTCCACCAATTTTGCTGTTATTGAGCTAGATATGGCGTCCCATTCTTGATTAAGAGCTGATTCCAAATCATTTTTATTAGAAATATGTCTGGATCTAATATTTTTTATCAAGAACGTCCCCACAAATTCTCGATGGGGTTGAGGTCCGGCGATTGAGGAGGAAATTTGAGGTACTTTTGGGGTATTATATAGTATCAGAGCCTTGTGTTTTGGGCTGTGTGCTTGGGGTCGTTATCATGCATGAAAACGTAATCACCATTCAAGCCCATTTTTGTTGCACTAGGTCTAAATTATTTTTAAAAATGTCAATATAAAGATGATTCATAATGCCTTTAATAAAGACTAATTTGCCCATCCCAGAAACACTCATACAACCCGAAACAAGCAGACATCCACCCCGATGTTTCACTGTTGGCACTAAATTCTTAGGATGCATTTCTGTATTGCGCTTTCTCCATACCGTTCGTCTCCGTCCGATCAAATATGTTGTATTTACTTTCGTCTGTAAAGATAATCTTTCCCAGAAATCTGGACTTCCATTAACGTGTTGCTTGGCGAAAGACAATCGCAGCTTCCGATTTTTCTCACTAACAAAGAATTTTCGTCTCGCAACACGGCCATGGAACCCTTCATTTCTGCATGCATTTCAAACAGTACTTACGGAGACTGCTGTTCCCATGTTCTTTAGTTCTGATGTTAATGTAGGAGCACTTATTTTTGGGATCCTTCTTTAATGAACGTACCAGAAACCATCTGTCAGATGATGTCAATAGACATGGTCGCCCAGTACGAGAACTGTTTTGAACCTTTCCAGTGGCAGCAAACTTTTTTATGATTGACTGCACAGTTGGACGGGGTCTACCGACGAGATCAGAAATCTTGTTGTACGATTTACCATTTTACGGAGCTTTAAAAATCAGTTCCCTTTCGAAACACTTGTCTCTTTACTTTTACGACCCATTACAGAATTTCTAGTTTCTCACTACATTAAAATTTCCACTGAAGAACCTTTTAAGTAACTTACAAGATGACATCAATTAACTACATCATAATGGCTAAACCAATCACAAAATAACTAAAAAAATTGGCATTTCTTTTTTTAGTGTACGAATACTTTTACACCACAAGATGTTGGATTGTTTCAGTTTTGTAAATATTTATTCATGTATAAAATTATTTTTGTGTCAATTTCACATGAAAGTAGTGAAAATATGTTCTATTATATATTTATAATTAATTAAAATGTAATTTATGTTTATAATTTTTATGAACGGATCTCTTTTAAATCAATTATCATTTTTATACGAATACTTTTTACACTCACTGTATATTTAAATACATATAAAAAAAATATTATGGAGTCATTGCTTTTAAACTGTAATTTTGAGCTAAAAAGAACAGCTTTTATTGTGTTATATATTTAAATAATTCCAATGTATAGAAATAAAGATTCTATTCTATAAAAAACACTCTATTCTATATTCTATAAAAACAAAACATTATATTCTATAAAAAAGCATTCTAAAAAACATTCTATTCTACATTCTATAAAAAAAAAAAAAAAAAAACATTCTATTCTATATTCTATTAAAAAAAAAAAAAAAATTCTATTCTATATTCTATTAAAAACATTCTATTCTATATTCTATAAAAAAGCATTCTAAAAAACATTCTATTCTATATTCTATTTAAAAAACATTCTATTCTATATTCTATTAAAAAAAACATTCTATTCTATATTCTATTAAAAACATTCTATTCTATATTCTATTAAAAAACACTATTCTATATTCTATTAAAAAAAAAAAACATTCTATTCTATATCTCTATTAAAAAACATTCTATTCTATATTCTATTAAAAAAACATTCTATTCTATATTCTATAAAAAAACATTCTATTCTATATTCTATAAAAAAAACACATTCTATTCTATATTCTATAAAAAAAAAACATTCTATTCTATATTCTATAAAAACACATTCTGGCCTCTATATTCTATAAAAACATTATTCTATTCTATATTCTATTTAAAAATTTAATTCTATAAAAAAAAATATTTTATTCTATAATAAAAAATATATTCTATTCTATATTCTAGAAAAAAATATTCTTATTCTACACTCAAGTGCCAAAACATTATGACCACCTGTCAATAACGAGTTGGCCCACCTTTTGGCTCGCAACACAGCTTCAACCCTTGGCATGGATGCCACAAATCTTTTGGTAGATGGCCGAAGACAGATTGTACCAGATGTTTAAGCAACGGTCATGCAAATTGAGATATGCGAATTGGTGGCCTTTTTGAACTCTGGAGCTGCCGTCCCAGGACATCCAAATGTGTTCTATCGGATTGGGATCCTCGTGAGTTAGGCGGCAGGGACATTAACTGAATTCAGCATCATGTTCTGGAACCACTCAACACAATTTTAGCCTTGTGACAGGGGCGTTGTCCTGTTTGAACATTCCATTTCCAGCTGGAAGGCTATGTAAGGGTGCAACTGGTCCGCAATGATGTTCAGATACCCTGTAGCATTCATGGTCTGCTCCACCACAAACCACGGGTCCCAGAGACGCCCAAGAGATTCCCCGTAAAGCATAATATCGCCACCACCGGCCTGTGTTTGACCTACTGTACATTGAGGGAGCAACTGTTCGCCTGGAAGACGGCGTATCCTGACACGGCCATTGGCGTGATGAATGACAAACCGTGATTCATCTGACCAGGCAACTCTCTCCCACTGATCCATGGACCATCACGATGTTCCCGGGCTCGGCGCAGCGCAAGTTGGCGATGACGCTTGGTCAGCAAAGGCACACGAGTGGGGACGTTTGCCGAGTAGCCCCCATATCCAACAGTGTCCGCTGAACAGTGTGCTGCTCCGATACTATTCTATAGCCCTGCATTATTAGCTGGCTGTCAGCTGAGCCACTGTCTGGCTCCGTTTTTGCTTTACCACGCGAGACAGTCTACGACGACCTTTTCTTTGATAGCGTGTGATGGACGTCCAACATGTCGTTCACTACTGGTTTCACCGTCTTTCATCCACTTTGTATAAAGTACTAACAACTGTAGATCGCGAACAACCCACGAGTCGCAGTTTTCGGAAATACTTGTTCCGAGCCAGCCATTACAATCTGCCCTCTATCAAAGTCGCTTAGATCCGCAGCCTTTCCCATCACACAGAAGTAAGTGAAAGAATGATTCTTCAGACACTCCAGCAGCAGTTAAATACCACTTCCACCTGATCACGTGCCTTCCACGTCATCCAGGCGAGTTCATTGCAAAATGTAGGGGTGGTCATAATGTTTTAGCTTTTTGAGTATATATTCTAGAAAAAAAAAATTATATTCTATATTCTAGAAAAAAATATTCTATTCTACATTCTAGAAAAAAAAATATTCTATTCTACATTCAATAAAAATATTCTATTCTACATTCCATAAAAATATTCTATAACATATAACCGCGATAAGTTATATTAATATATTAATGAAAGACGTTTTTTCCTTTTTACAGATTAGCTTTTCAAAAAGATTGAGCAAAAATTCATTCGTATTCAAAAAAGAAAAAAATGAATTTAAAATGTTATTTTAACTTAACATAAATTGAATAGCAGAGGGTATTTCCCACATTGCCCAGCGTGATTTCTTTTCAGAACTAATCAACAAAGCCATCACTCAAAATAGTCTTTGTTCTCTTCGAAGTGTTCAACAAACAATACTCTAGGAAGACAGAGTTTCCGACTTTTGTTGAATGCAGGATTTCGAATTGAAATATTTTTTTTCTTCTATAACTTATGAACTGAGCAGTTTGTTTACATGAGAATTTTGACTGATATGAAAAAAATAACTACTTCTTGAACAATAGAAATCGTCCGAAACTTGTGCAAGAATTTGAGCTTTCGTTGTTTCTATGTGTGAGCTAAGAACTTAAAAATTTATAAATTAAGCATTTATAATTGTTTGTGTGTTTGCATAATCAATTGGTTTCGGTAGTAAAAGAACTCGGTTCGAATTCTGACAGGTGAAATCAATCAGAAAATTCCTCCTTCTATACCGACAGCTGTTGGCCAAATGGCTGGTCTTTGGCATCGTAGGCTTCAGAATTCGAATCCGAATACTTCAGGTTCGAATCCTGGCATGGATATCGGTTGTGGTACGGAATCCACGTTAAACTCTCGGTCCTGGTCTGTTTAACCCTCGTGAGCACAAGATGACTATAGAGCAACAAACCAAACCAATTTATGCCGAAGATGCGCACGATAAATCTGCAGTATAAAATATAAAAAAGCCTTTCCCGTTGTGCTTAAGGGGAGGGCGTTCTCTGACTTCTTGAATTGCTTATACCACTTGTAAACATCCCTTTCCGAATATAGGAATGCTCACCGAATGCCTTCTGCAACATTCCATACGTTTCTGCAAACAAAATTGAATGCAAGTTCTTTGCTCAATTCATTCAGACACGTCAAAAATCGCCAGAATCAGTTTGAGCGTCTCACAAAGCCAAGTGTAACTCGAACACTAATGAATATTTTGACGTGAATGCCCACAGTTGGCAAGGACAGTGCCAACAACCTAGAAAAAAGAATTTTAATTCCATAAGTCCCGGGAATTTTTAACAGAAAATGGGTCTTACATTTTGGACAGAGTAGTGTATAAATTGTGGAATCAAAAAGTGTTCTTCAAAGCTGAAAGTTTTCTACTATGGGTAGAAAAAACAGATCTTGGACAGTATAGTGTGTGTCGAATTATAAGCCGAATCATCCACAGATTATATAAGTGCTTTTGGTGCTTGCAACCCATAAACAGCGTTTGCGGATTACAAAGCATTGCAGAATTTAGACAAGAAATTACGATACTTATCGCTCTTTTTTCTTTCTTTTAACATGTGCCAGTACTATACCCTGTGCGCCGCCTTGGCCATGACCACCACCTCTGTGTTCCTGCGGATCCACTTCCTCCTGAAGCTGGTGGTGAACGGATCCTCGCTGGCCATCTTCTGGTATATCATCGACGTCAGGGGGGAGGAGCTCTTCAGGCAGCAGGCGGCAAAGCTGGCGGACTGGTCGCTCTCTCTATTCAAGCCTTCTTGTTTGTTACGTAAAAAGCAGTGTTTTTTAAACAAAAATGTGCTCTACTTATTATAAAAATAAAATTATTGATGCTGTCATATGCATGTATCAGTAATTAGATAAGAACCAACATTGAAGTTCATTCATTACTATGAAGTTTCAGTTTTAGCTTTTTCCTGAATTCTCCTACTTTTCGTCATTCAGTGACGGATTTAGGCAGCAAATTTTTAGGGTCGGCAAAAATTTGAAATTGATTTTGTTTTTTATCATCTCTAAGACCGAATTTGAATGCTTCTTTTCTTGCTTGATAATCTCAAGATGCCAATATTTAAAGGGGTAGAATTATTTTTTAAAATAATCAATCGTGTAAATAGTAAAATTTAAAATATCTAACAAATAGGTACTAAAAAATTTTCTTTTAAATATAGCATTAATCTATTGACGTTAGATTTTTCATAAATTTTTCTTAAAAATCTAAATGTAGTGTTCGTGTGCTCATCATTATGACATAAAATATTAATTCACCTATTTAATTATACCTTTGTTCCGATGATTTATTTCTTAATTAAAAGTAATTTATTCTAAACTGTACATTTAGTTGGAATATCAAAATATATATGTATAATTCATGCCTAAATTCAATACCTGAATTTAATTCAAATCTATTATTATCTACAAGGGCGTCAAAATTAACTTAGGGCGCCATCGAACCTAAATCCGTTACAGTAATCATTTTTCCCCCATCTCTGTTTTTGTCTATATAGTATTAGTTTTACACTTATAGTAATTATTAGTTATTAAGCACTCAAAGAACTCTTGTTGTATTTAGAAAAACTTTTTTTATTGTACTTACTGCATGTACAAAAGTTGTAATAGTATGCAAACGATAAACAACCCTGCTAGAATAAACCGACAACTGAAAATTATGATACACACTGGGCGTATGTGAGCAGCGCTATGTCAGACGGGACCTATCGGACATGATCAACAACTTGACGAGAAAATTCCGAAACGAAAACGGCTCTATCAGTACCGGATTATTGAAATTGCCGAACCATCGAATGACGATTTAAATAACACTTACTGCATATAAAAATTAAAAATATTATATGATGCATTCATAAGTATCAAGAAACTAAAACTCTCAATGTTCTCACTCAGAAACTAAAACAACACTTTTTTCTAATGGAAAGAGTTTTGGCATTTCACTCCCAGCATAGAGGAATGTATGTTATTTTATAAATATATAATAAATCCATCACTCAAATTTGACAGCAGACGCGCTTTATTGTGGATAGTTATATTACACGTAAATAGAGGTTTGTACTAATGAGAATAACCTGTCACTCACATCGGATAGCAGATATTTGGTATCATGCATAATGAGATTCAAGAAATTAGCGAATGTTTGTGCAAGCTATACGGGTCGACACAAACTACAGACTGAATATGATATACTATGAGTTGCTCCATCATGATGGATGATGGACCCCAATTGAGAAATGTCTACTCAAATGAGAAGTGAGAGAAACTGCATCCCCCTTTTTTTTGACGGATTGTCTTAAAAGGAGTTTTTCTTGGTGAAGAGTGAGGGTGTTCTGCGACGAGTCGGCCAGGGAAGTGCTGTGTTCCCTTTTTCTCTGAAGTGACTGAATAGGCGGGAGTTTCCTGTCTGTTTTCAAAGTGAGCCCCTTGTGGTTTCGTGAATCACGCCCTGTGATAATTAATGTCTCACAGACCTGGTGTTTATATTCGTCGTAGACTCGAGAACTCTGATAACATCCGAACTTGAGTAACTGCACTTTCGCATCTAATTTATATCCTTAAATTTTTTTTTTTTTTTTTTTTTTTTGTAAATAGAATTCTGTATGTATGTATGTATGCATATATAATGTTCCCAAGAACCTGCAATTGGTCTATTATATGTCTAAGTCAGTCTTGAAGCCATTATAAGTCTAATATAGGTTGAGACGTTATACGATAGCTAATGGAAATAAGACATTTCTAGTAAAATCATTATTTCACAACGAATATTTATTTCAGGGAAGAGTTTGACCTGCCAGCCGATCGAAGCCATTGTTACTACTTGTTGTTCGTTCTTCTGATCTTGCACGTTGTGGACAGACAAGTAAGCGAAATACAAAAAATAAATAAACAATTTATTTATTAATAAATTTTTATTAATTAATAAATTTATCACAATTAAATAATGTGATTAATGTAATATTTTATTTAAAACATTAAAAATCTTTGTTCTTTTTTTTTTTTTTTTTCTTTAAAAATAATGATTGAGAAATCAAAAACGAAACAAAAAAAAAAAAAATACAAAAAAAATGAAGAAATTTCTTTTAAATGGGAATGAAAATTCTCTATAGTATATCATAAAAATAAAAAAAAGGATTTTATACTTCTATGAAAGGGCAAAATATTAATGTGCGAAAACATCCTTCCATCAAATAATTAAATTTCATGTATATATGTGTACTATTTTCCGAAGACACATAAAATTATAATAATTTATATTTAATTTGGCAGGGCCTGATGGCCGAGAGGGCTCAGCGCTCTGCCTCTCGATATCACAGGTTGGGAGTGGTTCGGAATCCATTTCAAAACGAAAGCGTTAATGTTACTCCGCGTCAGTAGCTTATTTTCAAGCTACACACCCCCTCCTCCCCTGAGTAGTGCTAAGTGATTAACGTCCGTGCAGCCCCCCTGCTCATGGCATAAAAGACAACTATCTAATATGTATTTGCCAGCTGCATTACGAAAAGAAAAACATATTTAATTTGGCCTTTTGTCTTAATCTGAAAGTATTACTTGTAAACAAAGCAAGTGGATATTTTCAGACCAAAAGTTAAGCTTGAGTCGCTGTGAGTTCAGAGCTTAATATAGATATCGCTGAGCTATATTAGAGATAATACTATATCACGCCGCCCTATTCTAAAGGAACAGAAAGTTGGGCAGGTATCGTTCTTTTCGTACTAGATTTGGCGTTATATCGCCGCTTGGCTTCTTTCTTCTGCGTTACAATATCCAAAAGTGTCTTTTATGTTGTCAGACATATCTCTCTAGATATGTCTGACACACACATCACACACACACACACACACACTTAAGAGTCCGACTAACTATCATTTGGAAAATTTGTAAGTGGTCAAATGAGATAGGTTCAAAAATTGCAGATTTCATTTCGCAGGCTGTTAATTGCAATAAATATAATTCTAATTTTTAATAATTGAAATTTTAAATTACATGACATCAAAAGAAAAATGAAATTTAAAAAAAAAATTCCACAATTGTTAAGTGTTGTTCTTTTTTAAAATGATTTTGAATTCACGTAATTCTGACTAGCACCCCTACCAAATAATCGATTCGACCCTTTCCGCCTTTGAACCGGATGTTTACCTCTCCAACGAATAGCTGATATAGTTCGACTACCGATTGTGTGGAAAATGCAAATTTCTCTTGTAAATAACGAACTTTTTTTTTTTTTTTTTTTCTTTCGAATAGGAGAAATATGTCAATGCTTTTCTATTGTTTTTCAATTCCTACTATTAGTTCACACTCTCCCTATATATATCTTGCTCAAATTTTCAATCGTTCATGAAATACTTTTTATTCATCCACTCAAGTTTAAATACATTTTTTTAAAATAGTAGTGGAGGACCCTGGATGTTAATACAGTGTTTTCAAATATTAATTCCTTCATTAAATTTAATTATTTAGTTTTATATGAGAGAAAAAATTTCTCTTAAATGAGATATTTAGCAAGATATTAAATTTAGAATAAATAACGTCAGCGGCGAAGCGTGTGGAAAAAAAATTCTTTTCAGATTCTTTTTTTTCATTCTGAGTTCTAGTGTGAGTGAAGGAGGGAACAAAATGGAAAATTAACACATGTGAATAAATGAGTGCGAGGAACGGAAAGTGCGTATGTGAGAGAAAGAGAGAGAATTTTTTTTCCAACTTAAAATAAGTAATATAAAAAAAAAAAAAAAAAGTCATACTTTTTTTCACTCTATTGCAGAAAGTCCTTTATAAATAATTTACATTAATTTTTTTTTAAAATTATCTGGCGCCATCTATTGGTAGATGTAGGCAACTTAAATCTAAAAAAAAAAAAAATTAAAATTAATTAATTAAATTTAATGAATGAATTAATAATTGAAAAAACTGCATTCACATCAGTGTCATCCACTACAAGTTCAAAAAATGCATTTGAACTGGAGTGGATGAATAAAAAGTATTTATGAACGATTGAAAATGTGAACAAGATATAGATAGGGAGAGTGTGAATTAATAGTAGAAATTGAAAAAATACACGTTATAAATTTAAGATGTAGAAAGGAGGTATATATTTCAGAATTAGGGTGGCTATTTCTAACCTTCCTATTTAATGGAAAGATGAAAATACTGATTTATTTCATCATTATTGTGGGGAAATATTTCTAATTCTTTTCTATAGCTTCATTTATCTATGGCTTCATAAACGTTTCCATATATAGAGAGAGTGAGAGCTAATAGAAGGAATTGAAAAAGCGGGAATTGACTTTGTTGTTGTTGTCGTGTCCCTCATGGATGGAAGGAGGGAGGAGGGGTGCAGCTTCTGTTGTGATGGAGCACCCGTAGGTAGAAGTCTGACTTCTGCTCCGTGACGCTCTTACAGTCAGAGGAGACCGGGACCTACGGCTTAAAGTGGATTCCGAACCTCTACAAACATCCATGGCACCGCCGGGACTCGAACCCGAAACCTGTGGCACCGAGCGCTAGACACTCGCCCATTCAGGCCCCAGGAATTGATTTTATTTATTTTTTTTTATGTTACTTGTTTACACTGAGTGCATCCAAATATTCGCAGGTGGAATACGTGTGCAGACTGGACTACTTGATGAAGGTGAAGCTGAAGGCGGAACAGGAGGAGGCCAGGAACATGGAGCTCATCAACAAGATACTCCTGCACAACATCCTGCCGCCCCACGTCTCGCGCTTCTACTTGAACAGGCAGTTGGAAGAGGACAGCATGCGGGTGGAGGTGAGAACACCCCGTTCCTTAAACTTACAACGACGTTTTGTTAAAAACAAAAACCAATTTTTTTTATCCCGAAACAATTTAATCGCAATTAAATTAAGAGATTTTATAGTGTTTGCAACACAAAAACTGCTTCCCCACTCTGTCTGGACAATGGCTGTTGCTATAAGAACAGGTTATGTTGGAGGAGATCCATTTCAAATAAAGGGAATAAGGCTGAAGTTTTGGCTCTATTTTATTTTCAATATCCCTTTGTAGTTTTAATTTCACCAGGTATAATAGGAGGCCCAAACTTCTGCTGGAGTCTCCCTTATCAAAATGGATCTTCCCAAACATATCACCTATTCCCATAACGAACCATCATTCCACAAGTATAGCGGCGGAAAGACCCATCATAATGGACACGCAGTAGTATGAACGTATACAATAGATCATTTCATTTTTAGAAGTATAAAAGCATTTAGATTATTTTAGAATTATTTGTATACTTGTACGTCCTTAATATCTTCAAGTGATTTTTCATTAACTTGGTTTTCTACACTAAAACAAAATCGATTTGAAACACCACCTTGTCCTTCGTAAGCATAGTAATATTTTCTGAGAGAATAATCAAAGCAGAGAATGTATCTTTTGGAAATACTTTCCAGTTCTACACCAGGGTTGGCCAACCAAATGATCTTGCGGGCCACTTTGGAAAGGCATCCTAACTCCGCGGGCAGCATATAAAATGATATACATTAGATTCAGACCTACTCTAGACATTTTTATATTTATATTACAATCTGTTATATTAAATATTCCAAGATTCGCACGCATCCCGAGTTCGCAGAATATAATTAAATTATTCTGTGAACTCAGAAACAGAACAGGTAATATCTGTCGTATATTCGCAAAAATATTATTTTTAAAATCGAAGTTTATTTTTCAATTCCTTCTATTAGCTCACACTCTCGCTATATATATATCTTGTTCACATTTTCAATCGTTCATAAAATACTTTTTATTCATCCCCTCAAGTGCAAATATATTTTCTTTGAACTTGCAGTGAATGACACTGGATGTTAATACAGTTTTTCAAATATTAATTCAGTCATTAAATTTAATTAATCAATTTTAGTTTTTTTTTTTTTTTGGCGTAAGTTGCATATATCTACTCATAGATGGCGCTAGTTAAACTTAAAAATAATGAATGAAAATTATTTATAAAGGACTTTCTGCAATAGAGTGAAAAAAAGTAGGAATTGACTTTAAATTTTTTTTTTTTTTTTTTATATTACTTGTTTCTCGTCATTTCGACAGTTCATTTTGGAATATATGGATGTAAACTTAATGTATTTTTAATACATTGGTCTTCACTACTTTGGCCATTATAAAAGAAATATATTTTGTAAAATTGTGATAAAACTCACGGGCAAATATTCAAGGCTGACTGCATGCCACCCCAGATTTGCACAGAACTGAAGCAAATGAACAGTCAAAATGAAATATTAATGAATGCCCTTCTCACTAAACCCACAGCCCTACCACGAAGAGCACTGTGCCGTCGCCGTTCTGTTCGCCTCCATTCCCAGTTTCGCCGACTTCTACTACGAAGACGGGCAGAACGAAGAAGGCCTGCGATGCATCCAGCTCCTCAACGAGATCATATGCGACTTTGATCTGGTGAGCTTTTATAAAAGTACTCGTTTACATAATTTTTCAATGTGTTGTTTATGTCCCCACCATTATTTCTCCACTCTAGGAATGAACGGGTGCCTAGTTTTCTAGGAACCGGAATTTTGCCGAGGGCGTGGGGTTATAACAGGTGGGCTCCGAACCACTACAAACATCCATTCAACAGCCAGGACTTGAACCCGAAACCGTGGTATCCAGCGCCAGAGCTGCAGCCACTCGGCCATTCAGACCCTCACCAGTTTGGTTTGGTTTATTACGGTCATCTTGTGTACACGAGGGCTAAACAGCCAGGGACCTATAGTTTAAAGTGAACTCCGAACCACTCACAAACATTCCTGCCACCTGAGGATTCGAACCTGAGGCCTGGGATACCAAAGGCCAGAGCGCTAGCCAATTAGCCACCAAGCCGCTGAGGCCCTCACCAGAGACGTCCTGTCCTGGGTTAAGAATTTTCAAATTTATCAAATTGTTCCTCAGCTTTCCATTTAGCTCATGTAT
>BPLR01017258.1:0-33481 GCA_021605095.1 Caerostris extrusa | reverse complement strand
TATTATATTATTTGAATTAAAAGTCACATATAGTATAAGTAGTATTAATCGTAGTATAACGTTTTTCAATGTAGTACAACCTTTTATTTATACTGCATCACAATGTAGTACAACTAATTCTCGATTTAGACCTAGTCCATTAAAGAGCATATATCTCACTACATTTCGAGTTTACAATATATAATGAAGATGACCAATCAAATGTCTTCAGTAAATTTAGACGAGAATTGATTAATAAAAATAACTTTAAGGTCTATTGATTTATTTTGCAAGTTCATGGCACTGTGATTCGGTTTTTGTCATGTTTAGAAACAAGTTAGATAGATGAACCCGCTAATTGATTGTGTAAAGATTTATTATTAGAGCTTTTATTTTATATTACCTACAAAACTAAAATTTTTATCAATTACAAACTGAAACTTCAAATATATTCGTCATTACAAAATGAGTTTTAAAAATTTCTTTTGAAAACAGCCACGTTATTTAATTTTTTTTTCTTACTCTATCAATTCATCAGCACAAAAATATTTCAGCGACTCTTTGCATCAAAACTGCCCTTTAAAATGTTTTCCCCCAAAACTAGAAATATCCCTGATTATTTCCCTCCTCCTATTTGCTTTTCATAAAAGATGAGCCTGTAAAAATGGCACCCCCTTTTGTGAAGGGAAGGGTTGTGCGAAAATCAATTTCAACAGCATGGTCTCTAAATCGTCCGTTGCATGGAGTGCCATGCGCGCTTAAAAGTCGTAAATGGCTCCATTAGTTCAAAAGCGAGGGAAAAGTTTCGCAGATTTCCCTGTTTGTTCACTGTTGGGGAGGAATTCCGTAATAGTGAGGAAGTTTTAGGGATATTTACTAGAACCTTCGCCAAATATTTTTCCTCATTGGTTCTGATAAACGATAACGACCAGCGTAGGAAAAGAGGGATTTATTTATATTTATATATTTTTATTTAAGCATTGGTATGGATATCAGAATTTTTTTTTGTATAAAACCTTTTTACTGGATTTTGTTTTTTAATATTGAAGTGTTTATGTGCAAACCGTTTCACTTTAAATTGTTTACTGCATATTTTCTTATGGTTTTTTTTTTTTTTTTTTGCATTTTTGTTCTAAAAACTTCATATTTAAGTAAAAAACTTATTTTGTATAATTATTAAGATATAATTCTGCCTATAAAATTAAAAGAAGGAAAGAATGTTATACTATGCTATAAATACTTTTTGGTGATTTAAATCTTTATTATTGATATAAATACTTGCATTGTTAAAATAAAGTAGGTGGTCACAAATGTAGCATCACTTTTATATATATATATACGTTCAGCCCTCTGTTTAGTCTCTACGGTTATATATCAAAGTGGAACCTACGATTTAAAGCATGATCAAAAAAGCATTATAAGCATACATTGTTCCGCCAGGACCCTCGATCCAAACCTGGGATACTTTGGGAAGGCACTAATCCACTCAGCCATTAGATCCCTGCATTGCTATTATGTTAACAAAATTCTCTGAAACAAATTCCGAACAGATATATGGGTAGATCTAACTAATTGTTTTTCAATGTACTATAACATTGTCGTTTTTATCTATATCACTATATAGATAAATATAGTAATTTAACTAATTGTCATTTTTGCCCTAATCCTAAAATGGCATATATCTCACTACATTTCGTGTTCACTATTTATAACAAAATAGCTCAACCAAAACTCTTCGTAATAATGTTTAGACCAGAATTGACCAATAAAAAATGACTTTACCGTCTTGTGATTTTTCCTGCCCATTCTTAGCATACACACGAAAGTTTGCGATTCTGTATCTTTTTTCATGTTTAGAAACAAATTCAAAAAGGCTCGACTCGTAGCTCAGTAGAATACGCGCCGCTATTGAACATTAGGGCAGTTTCATTACTATGGGACTATGCTGTACACACTGTTCCACACAACGTGGGAGACTCGATAACGTACATGATGTTCTGCATCTTGCTTCGTTATTTGGACTTCTTGGTGGAAGTGTCCGGGTTTCCTTCCATACTATGCACCAAACGCGGGGATTGTTCCTTCTAAATGCATTCCAGATAGGCACTGCCCTCCTTCTGCACTACCTACGGGTGTTCCATCACAATTGAAGGTGCCCACCTTTCCCTCCTTCCAGTAGACTGCAAGGGTTCTTGGATTTGGTCTAGATGTTGTTGTCTGCCGAGTGGGATAAGAAACACCAACACAATTTCGAAAGACCAACATATTATTTATTTGTTATAAGAAATTTATATTTTATATTTCATATAATATCAAAATTTTATATCAATTTCAAACTGAAACTACAAAAACTTTCATCAATATCTCACGATTTATTCAGCTAAAATATTTTTATATTTTATTCTGTCTAAAGAAATTCAGTACAAAAAGAGTTTTAAAATTTCTTTTGAAAACAGTCACGTTTTTTTTAATTTTTTGCTCCCTATCAATTCATCCAACATAAATATTTTAGCAACACTTTGCATCGAAACTGTCTTTTAAAATGTTTTCCCCGAAAACTAGAAATATCCCTGATTATTT
Organism: Caerostris extrusa; assembly: GCA_021605095.1. Lineage (NCBI taxonomy): Eukaryota > Metazoa > Arthropoda > Arachnida > Araneae > Araneidae > Caerostris > Caerostris extrusa. Next base: position 30,922 of record BPLR01017258.1, on the reverse strand, counting down.
CCCTCCTCCTTTACTTTTCATAAAGACGAGCCTGTAAAAATGAGCATCCCTTTTGTGAAGGGAAGGGATTTTGCGAAAATCAATTTCAGCAGCATGGTCGCTAAATCGTCCGTTGCATTAGTGCCACGCTGTGTGTTTGAAGAAGTCGTAAATGGCTCCATTAGTTCAAAAACGAGGGAAAAGTTTCGAAGGTTTCCCTGTTTGTTCACTGTTCGAGAGGGAATTCTGTAATAGAGGTGAGGGAAAGTTTTAGGGATATTTACTGAACCTTCGCCAAATATTTTCTCATTGGGTCAGATGGTTGCGATAACGACCAGCGTAGAAAAAGAGGGATTTATTTATATTTATATTTATATATATATTTTTATTTAAGCATTGGTATGGATATCAGGAATTTTTGTACAAAATCTTCTACTGGATTTTTGTTTTTCTTTTTTAATGTTGAAGTGTTTATATCCAAACTGTTTCCCTTTAAATTGTTTACTGCATGTTTTCTTATGGGCTTTTTGCATTTTTTACTTAAAATTATGTATTTTTATTACATGATTTGTTTTGTATAGTTATTTAGGTATTATAATTATGCCATAAAACTAAGCTGAAAGTATATTATACTGTACGATAAAGACTTTCAAGATTTTTTATCTTTATTATTGATATAAAATACTTGTATTGTTGAAATAATTTTATAACATTGTAGCTAACCTCAAATATAGCATTCTTTAAATATATACGCTCAATCTAATTATTTGTCAATCTACGGTTATATAGTAGATTCCAAAACATCTATGGTACCGGCAGGACTGTATCCCAAAACCTGTGGTATTGAGCGATAGTCACTCGGCCGTCTAGCCCCTGGAATGCTATTATGATAACAAAATTATGAAGCAAATTAAAGATAGTTGTATGATGTTGCATAAGTAATTGTTTTCGATGTAGTTTAAATAATTTTCATTAATATTACATCACGATGTTTTATAACTAATTGTCATTTCTGAACATAGTGCACTAAAATTGTATATATTTCACTACTTGTGGAGTTAATAATTTGTTACGAAAACACTCAATCAAAAGTCTTCGAAATAAATTTTAGACCAGAATTGTCCAATAAAAACATTTACTGTATATTGATTTATTTTGCCAATTCTAGGCATTGTGATTCTGCATTTTTGTCACGTTTAGAAACAAGTTCGAAAGACGAACACACTATTTGTTTCTGTAATGATGTGTTATTAGACCTTTTATTTTATATTTCATGTAAATCAAAATTTTGTATAATTTGCAAATTGAAATTCTATTTGCTTTCAACAATATATCGTGATTTATTCAGACCAAAAATATTTTATATTTTATTCTACCTTATGAACTAATTCAGTAAAAATAAGTTTTAAAATTTCTTTGAAAACAGTCACGTTATTTTAATTTTTCGTGCTCACTGCCAATTCATCCAACACAAATATTTCAGCAACTCTTTGCATCAGAATAGTCTTTTAAAATGTTTTCCCCCAAAACAAAAAATATCCCTGATTATTTCCCCTCCTCCTATTTACTTTTCATAAAGATGAGCCTGTAAAAATGAGCACCCTTTTGTGAAGGGAAGGGATTGTGCGAAAATCAATTTCAGCAGCATGGTCTCTAAATCGTCCGTTGCATGAGTGCCATGCGCGTTTGAAGAAGTCGTAAATGGCTCCATTAGTTCAAAAACGAGGGAAAATTTTGCAGATTTCCCTGTTTGTTCACTGTTTGGGAGGGAATTCCGTAATAGAGGTAGGGGAAAAGTTTTAGGGATATTTACTGAACCTTCACCAAATATTTTCTCATTGGTTCTGATGGCTGAGATAACGACCAACGTAGAAAAAGAGGGGCTTATTTATATTTATATATTTTTTTTATTTAAGCATTGGTATGGGTATCAAGGGATATTTTTGAAAAATACTTTTTTACTGGATTTTTTTTTTTATTATTGAAGTATTTATATCATACTGTTTCATTTTAAATCTTTTTTACTGCATATTTTTTTATGGGATTTTTGCATTTTGTCCTAAAATTACATATTTAAAATGCATGATTATTTTGTATAATTATTAAGTTATTATAACTATGGCATGAAATTAAGGTGAAAGAGTAATATACCTTTATAATCAATACTTTTATGGATTTATATCATTATTATTGATATAAAGTATTTGAATTATTGGAACTAATTTATAACATTGTAGCTAATCGCAAATAAAATATACCTTTTAAACATATAATTAGTTTCTGAGGCAAAAAAATGACAATTAAATAATTAACCAGAACCAAATACCCATTCATATTTCAAAATAAAAATATATTTGTAATAACTTAATACAATAATGTGAATTGTTACTAATTAAATGAAAATCATTTATTAGATATTACAAGGAATTCTTCGAAATATTTTAATATTCATACAAGTTTGTATATAATGTGATCAATTTTAATTAGAATGTTCATACCGTACTAACTTTATGATATATGAATTAACTATTTCATGATGATATTATTTCGTACAGTATGGAATATTTATCTTTTGAACTTCATTGAACTTTAATATGGAGGGTTACTTAACCTACTGCCCCATCAAGATTTGACTGAAAATGGACATCTGAGTGAGGAGGATAGGGGCTTTTCTATAAAAGTTTCTCATTTGGTCAGCCATATGAACTTTGTGATTAAAATGTACAATTTTTTGTTCTTGTCTTAAGCTGTTCTATAACACTACAATGGTGCTTGTTAATTTAGTATAGTTATTTTTAGAGGACATGTATTTTTTTAAAAATAAATTTAGAGTATAAGCATATTTATCAAGTTTGTGAAAAACTACATCTTTTAAGTTACCATAAATGTTTTTATTACACTCATGTCCATAAATTAAGGATAATGAAGTTCAGGCAAAGAAAGAGACAGAAGCAAAACAAATTTGACTTATTTGTAAAGTCTATTTATTAAACAAAAGGTAAAGAGCAAAAAAAGATGCTATATGTTTGACATAATTAATAAAAAATTGCGACTTTTACTCCCTGGAGCAAATTTCAAAAAAGTACCTATTTACCAAAAAACAGTATGACATGGTTAGTATGATGGTTAATATGAAATATGTCTCCCGGACGATGCCTTACAACGCCTAGGCATGCTGAGTATCAAATTATCAATCTAATCTTGGGGAATATTACACCAGTCATCAAGCAATGCCCTCCGAAGTTTCGTTTGACAGATGGGAGGGGGTTGACGGGCTGCAATTCGTCGGCCAAGCATATCCCACACATGCTCTATTGGATTCAAGTCCGGTGAGTATGCTGTCCAATCCATACGGGTGATATCCTCCAATTGAAGGCATTCATCTACAATGTTTGCACGGTGAGGACGGGCGTTGTCATCCATAAACAGAAATTCAGCACCCATGGCGCATCGAAACAAACGTGCTTGTTGTTCCAGAATGACCTCCCGATAGATGTGGCCTGTCAACGTAACACTCTGAACATGCAGGTCAGTTCTGGAACCAAGAATAATTCCTCCCCAAACGAGCCATCCTGCACAACCGTAACGCTGTCATTCAATGGTGTTCTCTTGGTGGTAACGGGTACCTGGTGCTCTCCATATGAAAGTCCGGCGAGAATCAGACTGTAAAATAAACCTGGACTCGTCGGAAAACTTCACACAAGACCACTGTTGCGGTGTCCACAATGCATGCTCTCTACTCCAGGTTAATCGTAGGCGACAGTGAGTTGCGGTAAGTGGAACACATCTGACAGGCCTACGAGCATATAGACCAATTTGCCTAAGCGTCTGTACACGATCTGCCTTGAAACTGTCGTACCGGTAGCTGAAGAGAGCTGACGAGACAGGTCTGATGCTGTGCTCCGCCTGTTTCTTTTGGCAGTAACTGCTAAATACCGGTCCTCATTCGGCGTTGTAATTCGGGGGCGACCTGTGCTGTAACATCTACTCACATTACCATCATCTTGGAATCGTTGCTAAAGCTGGAGATGACACTCTGGAGATTCCAAGTTCCTCAGATACTTCCAGCTGGGTATGTCCACATTCCAGTCGTCCAATAATTCTACCACGTAAAAAATCCCCCAAATGCTTCCTTTGTGCCATAACTATGCGGTTATTGCACTGAAAGGCTTTTTAAAGCGCTTGTGAACAATTTTACTTCTTTGCCACCATTCCTTATATACCCCTCTCTTACACTCGTCATTGTGACGTACTATCCGCGCCGTCTGGTGGTTTCCTGTAATTTGCATATTCTTTTTCAAGAAGTGTGATAATTCTACAGGTGAAATTTTTATTTTAGAGTTCAATTTCTGTGTGATTCTAAATTATCCTTAATTTATTGACATGAGTGTAATTTAAAAACTGTCTTTATAGATATGAGTTCAATGAGAGGCAGCTTATTTGAAAATCTAATTTTTCTAAATCTAATTTTTTAAAAATAAATAAAAAAATCTTAAAATTTTAAAAATAAAATCTTTTTTTTTTTTTGCTTTTAGTATATATCTTCGCAAATAAAATTTCGAGAGTCGTTATAAAAATGTCGAACTCAAATTTTTTTGGTAATCTCTTAACTTTTGTATAAAACTAGGTCACGTGATGAGGCTTTCAGAAGATGAGAGTAAAAACTCCAAGTCACTTATTGCGTCATGAAGAATGTTCTAGTCAGTTAAATAAAGTTACTGAGAACTGCATATAAATTATTAAAATAAATTTATAAAATATAGATAAAATAATAAAAGTATAAAATAATAAAAATATTAATTAAAAATAACAATAAAATATTAGTACAACAACACAAAATTGTAATAAAATCATGCAAATTTGTAATAAAATATTAGTAATAAAACAATACAAAATTGTAATAAAATAAATGTTATAAAATAATAAAGTAATTGGGACCTGATGGCTAGGTGTCTATCGCTCAGGCCCTCGATACCATAAGTTTCGGTTAGAGTCCCCGCGGTGCCATGAATGTTTGAAGTGGTTCGGAATCCACTTTAAACCGTAGGTCCCTATCTAATATGATTGTAGTGCGCTGGGGGGTAGTGTTGCTCCCGTCCGTAGCATATCTTGTATTGCCAGCTGCATTAGAACAACAACAATACAACAAAAAAATAGTATTAAAATTATAATACAATAATACAAAATAGTATTAAAATAATAGTACTATAATAAAAATAGTAATAAATTAATAATGCAATAATAAAATAGTAATAAAATAATAATACAGCAATAAAAAATAGTAATAAAAATTGTAATAAAATATGGCAATAATAGAGTAAAAATACCCCCAAAAATTAATAATACATTAATAAACCTGAACGCTTATAATGCGTTCATTAATCAACGATAGTAAAATTTTACTGCAAAGATATATTAAAATTTATAATTTCATAATTATTTGTTTAATTTAGCATAAAAATGAGTTTCCAAAATTTTCTGCTTACAAATTTTTAAAGTTTTAGTTTATTTTTATTTACATTAATTAATTTAGAGTATAAGAATATAACTAATTAATTATTATGTAGGAATTAATTTAAAAATTCCAAACAGCTATTTCAATCTTTTCAGCTGTAAAATCCTGTTTTAAGGCAGACTTTATTTAATACTTTGGTTGGACGTTTTCAGAATAGTAAAGTAAAAATATCACAGCGCCATGTTTGATGTTCTTAATGTTTGCTACAAATCAGTTGGCAGATCAGTGTCAAATAATACATAAAACTAATTTTTCAACTAGAAAGTTTGGTTTTGGTTTTTATCTTTCCGGCTTATTATTCTTTTTGTGTCTGCTATAATAAATTATGTGTTGCAGGGCTCGTATATTTATCATGATTTGTTTAAAGAGTTCAGAAAATATTTATCTGTAATATTTGTCATTAACTTCAATTTTAATATTGATGTTTACTAAATGTAAACAGTAGAATTAAAAATTAATTTAAAACAATACTTCATAAAATAAAAGAAAATAATGCATATTTTTTTTTTATAGAAAATTTATTTTTTAAGTAGAATTAAATCTCTCATTCATTTTTTTTAAAAAACAAAAAACAAATAAATAAATAGTAATAAAAAATATTTATATATTTACGTATTATGAAAACCTGGCATAAAGGCAATTATCCATTTTTAATTTTAACGAGGGAGCGGCCTGAATGGCCGAGTGGCTAGCGCTCTGGCGCTCGGTACCACAGGTTTCGGGTTCGAGTCCTGGCGGTGCCATGGTTGTTTGTAGTGGTTCGGAATCCACTTTAAAAAAGTAGGTCCCGGTCTAATAAGATCGTAGAGCGTTGCGGGGCATTGTTACTCCGCGTCCGTGGCTTATCTTCAAGTTACACGCGCCCCTGGGTAATGCAAAGTGAGTACGTCTGCGCAGCACTTGCCTTAAGGCATCCAACAACACCAAGGTGTCTGTGTTTGCCAGCTGCATTAGAAAGAAAAAAATTTAACGAGGGAATTAATTTTTTCCTAATCTAGATAACAAATCTCTCTTATTTATAACAAATTATTAAAAAAACAAAAGTATTAGATGTACTTACCTTATATAATACCTAGTACTTATAACAAAAACAAATCAAAAAATATTTTCAAGTTAATTTTTGTATAAAATATTTCAATTGTAAATATTAATATTTTGATTGTCGACAATTTAGAATTCTTTATAAAAACTTATGTGATTTGTACAGCAAAGAAAGTAATTTTAGATTAAATTGGATTAAAAAACAATAATATAATGCATTATTGGAATTATTAAGCTTTCTGTCACACATTAATCATTCAAAATTTATTAATAAAATATCAAAAATTCATCAACGAATCATGATTAATACTGGAAAATTATAGATATTCAATTTAATTTCTCGCCAAACTTGTAAATCTCGCCAAGTAACAAACTTTCAAGCAAATTTCTGCCAAATGTCATAAAAGCTGGGGTTTTTTTTCCCACCCACTTCTACTCTTAGTTAGTATAATAAAAGTAGTGTTCATTAGAAAGAGCAAAAGATAAGGATTATGATTTTGTGATAACTTTAAAATTATTAATAATCGATAATTTAATACACAATTAGTTTCATAATAAATACTAAAAAGTACACTGAAGTGACAAAAGTCATGGGATACCTCTTAATATCGTGTCGGGCCTCTTTCGCCCGGCGAAGTGCAGCGACTCGACGTGGCATGGACTCAACAAGTCGTTGGAAGTCTTCTTCAGGAATATTGAGGCATGCTGTCTCGATAGACGTCCATAATTGTGAAAGCGTTGATGGTGCAGGATTTTGGGCACGAACAGACATCTCGATGATGTCCCATAGATGCTCGATGGGATTCATGTCGGGCGATCTAGGTGGCCAGATCATTCGTTGGAATTGTCCAGAACGTTCTTCAAACCAATCGCGAACAGTTGTGGCCCGGTGACATGGCGCATTGACATCCATAAAAATCCCATCGTTGTTTGGGTACATGAAGTCCATGAATGGCTGCAAGTGATCTCCAAGTAGCTGAACTTAAGCATTACCAGTCAATGTTCGGTCCAGTCGCACCGGACCAAGTCCATGCCATGAAAAAACAGCCCACACCATTACGGAACCACCACCAGCTTGAACAGTGCCTTGCTGACAGTTTGAGTCCATGGCTTCGTGGGGTCTGCGCCACACTCGAACCCTACCATCAGCTCTCACCAACTGAAATCGTGACTCATCGGACCAGGCCACGGTTTTCCATTCATCTAGGGACCAACCGATATGCTCACGTGCCCACGAGAGTCGCTGCAAGCGATGTCGTTCTGTCAGTAAAGGCACTCGAGTCGGTCTTCTGCTGGAATAGCCCAAGAAAGCCAAATTTCTCCTCACAGTTCTAACAGACAAGTCCCTTGTACGTCCCACATTGATTTCTGCGGTTATTTGACGCAGTGTTGCTTGTCTGTTAGAATTTACGACTCTTTGCAGACGTCGCCGGTCTCGGTCGTTAAGTGCAGGCGGTCGACCACTGCGCTGTCCATGGCGGGATGTTATGCCTGAAATTTCATACTCTCGGCACACTCTTGACACAGTGGATCTGGGAATGTTGAATTCCCTAACGATTTCCGAAATGACATGACCCATGCGTCTAGCTCCAACTAACATTCCGCGTTCAAAGTCTGTTAATTCCCGTCGTGCGGTCATCATCAGGTCAAAACCTCTTCACATGAATAACTTGAACAGAAATGAAAGCTCTGCGAAAGCACTGCGCATTTATACCTGTTCTACGCGATGCTACTGCCATCTGAAAATTTGCATATTGCTATCCCATGACTTTTGTCACTTCAGTGTATATATAATGCACATGGAGTATATACAATGCAATGCATAAAAGTATAATTATGCACATGGCAATTGCAAACAAACATAACAAGCTGTTTTTTCTTTTTCTAGTTAGCGTAATAAAAGTAGTGTTCATTAGAAAGAGCAAAAGTTGACGATTCTAATTTTGCGATAATTTGGAACAAATTAGAATAATTGATAATTTAATGAACAATTATTATCATAATAAATACTAAAAAGAGTTTAAATAAAAAATTTTTAAATACTAAAAAAAAAGTATATATAAGTATTATTAAATTTTAAAACGAAAAAAAAAAAAAGAATTATTTAATTATGCACATGTTAATTTTAAACGGGCATTTAATGTTATTTTCGCATTAGAATAATTTAGACCATTTTTCATATTGCAGTTCCTATTTCTGTTGTATTAAATAAAATATTGTGCAAAACGCTCCACTTTTAAATGTTAGTCTTTTGTTTTGTATAAAACACTTTTTGTATTTACAAACTCGAAATTCACTAAAAAAAAACAAGGAACTGCTAAGAAAATACAAAATTACTAGTAAAAAAACAGTTTTCAGTAAATACCCGCGAGACATTTTAGAAACAAATATTTTTGATTCTCTAAAGACACAAGAGTTTCCATGTAATAAAAAAAAAAAAAAGTGTATTTTTTTACTAGTTTCAACCAGGAGAGCCTGATTAGCATTTAATTCATCCGTTCACAATAACTGATTAAAAAGTGAGACTTTGAATAGTGATATGAATAGAAATAGAAAAAAATGGCGTTCCATGGTTAATGAGCCACTCCTCATTAAGGTTATTGGAAAACTTATTTTTTTACTTGATTTTTTTGTCAGAACAAGCAGTTTTTTTTTTTACCCTTTTGTCATTCATTATGTAGTGATACCGTTATTATGTAGTCACTCATAAAGCCTATCAAGTGTAGCGATATTTTTTTAGAGTTGATTTCTGATAAAATATTTTTAAATCGCTTATAAAGTTTTTATGTATGTTTTTGGAAAATTTATATGATCCTAATTTTCTTTTATGCTAAAAACATTCTTTCCTAGAACAACTTTGTCAAAGTTTTGTCATTGTTGTTGCTAAATGGCTCGTGTTAAACTTACACAAGATGGTTCTAATTAGAATTCCTGTATTAGAACATAGTGCTGTTGGAACTGGTCAATAGGATAGACACCACAATTGGCAATATGGAATATAAGATTTCAATGTTATCCATCCTGCCCTAAGGCTTGCGGCACCAATAATGGGTCTCTGCTGCAATCCCACTCAGTAACCAGAGCACCCGTGTGGGACCCTTGCCACCTGTGAGGGTTCGTTCCCAGTATGTTAGGCCCCTCCGGGGACCATGACCTATTCCACATTTATTAAAAAACAAAGGATGATACAGTAAAAAATACAGAATATACAAAAATTTTACAATGTTACAAAAATACAAAAGAAAAGATGTTACAAATGTTACAAAAGAAAACAATTTCTAGGAAAGAGTCAATTTTGCAGTGCAAAATTTTGTGATGATTCTGATTCATGTAAGTTGTTGATACCAGTGAGCAGATAAAACTAACAATACAAAAAGTCAAGAAAATAGAAAGTCAATGTAAATACTGTGCATAAGTCCATTTTGTAATGTGTATGTTGTCCTATTTGTACCGTGGTGGCTTAACTATTCCGTTTGTTGGATGGAGTCTTTCAGTTTGGCCTCCATAATCAGCCTGAGACCCTGTCGAGATTTCTTATTGAATCGCAGCAGATCCGTACTGGTGTTATGATGGTTGGAAGGAAAATAGTCTTTCCCTAATATGTGCCCATTTTGTGCAATAGTAAATTATGTGGGTACGGTCCTCTAGTTGTTGACCACAGGAACACGAGGAAGATTTCCTGAAGAATCGTTCCTGATGGAGACAAATAGCTCCATGTCCCGTGATCAGTTGATTAATGAAGAAATCCCCCTTGTATGCGGGGCTGTTCGTACAGTAGGGAGCAGTGCGAAAACTTCTCTACCTTTTGTTGACGCTGACCATTGAATCTGCCAGAGTCTTTGATTGAGTTTAGTTGAGTTATTTTTTTAATAGTTTCTTGACAAAGGGATGTCGAAGGCCAACTGAATGTCGATTGCGTCTTTGGTGGTGGCTTGTTTGGCATATTCAGTCTGCTCTTTCATTGCCCGAAAACCCCCTGCATGGGCTTTAATCCAGAACAGACGAATTATTCCATCGTGATTTGCCAAGAGGCGTTTAATTTCCATAATGTCATAGTCACAGTTATTGGGATTTTCAACTGCTAGTAACACCGATCTCGAATCAGAGATGATGTTCGCTACTGGAAGATGGTGTTCTGTAGCGTACATAATGGCCAGCTTAATAGCAATAAGCTCTGCTGAGTACACAATGGCATTGTCACTCAGCCTAAAGCTTTTGTTGAATGTTTCTGTGCGATTTGTGAATGTTACAAATGCTCCTCCTACTTGACCATTCATCTTTGACCCGTCGGTAAAAATGTGTGTACCCGCAGCGTTTTTTCTGTGTAATAATTCCATTTGAAGGATTTTTTATCCCACAATATGGAATATAAAGCAGAAGCGCTAAAGGAATCTCCAAAAATAAAAATTAGTTTTAAACTATTTGCTAGGTGGCGCTGTGAAATAACCAACTGGTCAACAACAAATAAAAATGACAATTTGCAATGCCAAATACATGTTTAGTTCTATATGTTATGAACATTCTTTCAAAGAACAAATTTGAAAAAGTGTTAGTGTTGTTATACCTATAGTGTTGTTAAGATTTTTCTCATTAAAATTCCTTTTTAGAACATACTGCAATTGTTAACTGCAACACCACGATTGGCATATAGAAAAAGTTAAGTATTGGTATATATATACACTGGAAGCACTATAGGAATCTCCAAAAATAAAAATTGGTTCAAAACTATTTGCTAGGTGGCGCTGTGAAATAAACCAAATGATGCACCAAAAAAATATGACAATTATAGCAATTAAGCCCGCTCTACAAAACTCCGGAAACAGTTAAACTCAGCTTGTTTCAATGCATGGAATATGTAGAAGCACGAAATAAACTGCAACGCGCTTTTGGATATAAAGTGCTATCTTACTCTTTGGTTATTTGATATGCTGAGAGAGATAAGACAAGAGCAATTCTACGAAATTTCACAACAACTACCACTACCTCTCACAATTCTACAACAAATTCTACGAAAAGTCTCGTAACCTGTAAGCTATGGCCGAGCTACGTAGTCTCGTAACCGTGGTGCCCCACGTTTTCTTTTTCTGGGGTTGTTATTTCTTGTTCACTTTTATTTCAAATACTCCATATGTTATTTTGATCGTTCAATTGTTGAGATATTATGATATATTTGATCTGCAGTTTTATCCATTTCTTTCTTTCCAAATTTACTCTTCTTACTTATATTCTTTTTTGTTTGCTAGAAAGTACGAACTCATGTGTTTTAAAAGAAATTTGTAAGTCGTCATAGGCAATGAATTCGAATTTAGAGTTTTAGAGTAGTTCCTTTATAAATGTTTCCATTTTACTTTAGCCAAATTCTTTTATCTGTTGCAATTAAAACAAGTAATATATAAAAAAAAATAAAATAAAATAGTCAATTCCAACTTTTTTTTTCAATATATTGTAGAAAGTCCTTTATAAATAATTTTCATTCATTTTTTAAGTTTACCTGGCGCCATCTATTGGTAGATGCATGCAACTAAAAAAAAATTTTAATTAATTAATTAAATTTAATTACTGAATTAATATTTGAAAAAACTGCATTGGCATCAAGTGTCATCCACTACAGGTTAAAAAAAAAAAATGTATTTGAACTTGAATGGAGGAATAAAAAGTATTTTATGAACGATTGAAAATTTGAACAAGATATATATAGGGATAGAGTGAGCTAACAGAAGGAATTGAAAAAAACATCTGGATAAATTGAGATAAAGCAGTGTCGAGGAACCTACGTCTCAAACTAACAAGTCAAGTCAAAGATTTAAGAATAAATCAAATCGTGTTTCAAATCACGATTTTTATCTTTATTAGGGATATAAACTATAAATATTATTAATATTTAAAATATTTTTGTCGAGTTTTATATTTGATTCAACTGAAAATAAATATTATAAGCCTAAATATTAATTAAAAAAATATTTAAACTCACAAATAATATTTGTTTTTCATTCTATTAGTAAAATATTGGAAAAATAATAATCATTTATGTGTTTCAAATCACAATTTTTATGTTTATTAGGGAAGTAAACAAATATTATTAATATTTTAAAGTTTTTTTTTCAATGGAAAGTAAATATTATAAGCTTAAATATTAATTAAAAATATTTAAAAGTTCCCAAATAATTTTAGTTGCATTCTATTAATAATTTATATTTCAAATAACGATTTTTATTTTTATTTTTAAATTTTACTGGTGTGTAATGAATGTACTGTAAAATAAAGTACTTTAAAATATATTTCTTAAAATGAAATAGATTATAGTATTAAATTCTTATGCAGCTCGCATTGCATCCCTTTATGTATTATTCCAACATGTGTATTTGTTTGCCAACTGTCTGTATTTGCGAATGTGGGAGTTCAATTCCAGTAGTAGAAAATTTAAAAATAGAACTGGAATATTAAATGATCCTTGAAGTAGTTTCACCGTTGAATTAGATTTCTGTGAAATTCTAACTAATATATGAATAGTCTAATTTCATTAAAAGTAGTGAATATATTTTAGGTATTCCTAAATTATTTCGTACTTTAAAAACATTTTAAATCTCTTTAGTTCTAAATCAAGTGAAATCTGTTAATCTTATAACTAAAATTTGATCCTTATTATTGAAATTAGTTTAGATAATAAACTAATTTCAACCATATTAATAGTTAACTAACCAGTAATAATAATCATTTGATACATTTTATGGATATTAATAATTAGGATAGTATAGTTTTAGCAATAAAATTGTTTTAAAAATATTTTCTACTGGTTATTTCCAGTTCCATAAAAAATATTATTTTTCTATTATTTTGATTAATATATTTAAAAAAAAATATTTTTCTGAAGAATTATTAATTTATTATTGTGCTACGAAATTTAATTACTTTTTTAAAAACTTTAAGATTGCAAAAGAAATAATAAATTATTCTTCATATTGTTTTTATTAAAAATAAAACATTAGAATTTTAACTAAAAGTATTAGATATTTGAAAAGCGATTGATTACGTATGATCAATTAAATTAAAAATTAAACTGTTATAAATTATTTCAGAATATTTTTTTTTTAAATATTGTTATTTTCATCTAAGCAGAATATTTATTCAATTTAAGTTATAAAAATAACACCAATTAACTTGCTCTCAGTTTGAAAGTCACGCAAGCAAAACTAACTATAATAATTATATGCAAAATATTAATAATAATTACACCTGTTTTCCCTGAGTTAATATCATTTTAATTCAAAATTTGCAAATTACGAACAATAGTTAATATATGACTATTAAATGGTTCAAAATAAGCATAAATTACTTGAAAAAAGTATTGTAAGTAATCTTTCTCATTTTATTTATAACCTTTCAAATCAACATCTTGAGGTTTTTCTGAAAAAAAAAAAATATTTCAATAAATGAAAGTAAATACAAAATTGTTTACAGATATTAAGAAAGTTATATAATTGTTATCCTACAATTTATTATTCAAAATTGCAATATGAAATTTGTTAATATAATGGATTTAATGTCTTAATATTGATAATAAACCAGTCATTCTTTAATATTTAATTCATTCTTTAAATTCCACAATTAAATTAATTCGTACATTTGCAACAATATTTTCTCATAAATGCGTCAAAGAATTTAAATTCATATAGCTTTGATTTATAACAATACATTTTTATAGTTGTCATGATTTGGTTTTAAATTCGACGTCATTTGAATTGATTCGATTTATTAATTTATTTAATTATCTTAATGGCATTATATTTCAAAGAATTGCCTTTCGAATATATTTTGAAAAAAATTTTTAAATTAACAGAAATTAACTTAGCTAAATTTAAAATCAATGTTCAACAAATTATAAATTTTACGAAATAATTATTGAATTTAAAATCAATTATTACTTACTTCTACCAGCTGTTCAATTCAAGATTTTTTTAATGGAATTCAAAGTCTTTGTTCTTAATTAGGCCTAACTTACTACTTCAGAAAAATTAAAAGTTTTGATCTAAAAGTACAGCCATTCCGTTTTGAATTTTATTTTGATTTTTTTTTCTTCGAAATCATTGAATAATTTAAATCCAAACTTTCTAAGAGATACACATAACATCAATTAGTACAATTAATCAATTTAAAAACAATTATTACTTACTTCTACCAGTTGTTTTCAACTTATTTCTACCAGTTGTTTCCAATTTACTTCTACCATCAATTCATTCAAATTTATTTATTTTTTTTTTTTTTTTTTTTATGGAAGGTCATGTCTTTGTTCTTAATTAGGCCTAACTTGCATCTTTAGAAAAAGAAGCATAAAAAATTTTCATCTAAAAGCACAAATATTCTGTTTTTAATTTGATTTTGGTTATTTTCTTCAAAATCTTTAAAATATTCAAACTCAAACTTCCTAAAATAGACAAATAAAATCAATTATTACTTATTTGTACCAGCTGTTATCAACTTGCTTCTACCAGCTGTTCCATTCAAGAGTTTTTAAATGGAAGGCTATGTCTTTGTTCTTAATTAGGCCTAACTTGCTTCTTTAAAAGAAGAAAAGTTTTCTATCTAAAAGAACAACCATTCCGCTTTGAATTTGAATTTGATTTTTTTCTTTGAAATGATTAAATAATTCAATCACAAACTTTCTTAGAGAGACAAATAAAAGGAGATGTTTATAATATTAGGATACAGATGAGAAAAATATTAGAATTGGAAATTCGCGTTTTCAAACATTCATCAGTCTGAATATATTTCGAGAAGTAGGTTAATTTATTTCTTATTTTCGTGGAAAAACCAAATCAAAAATAAATTCATGTGGGAGGTTTCAGAAATTTTTTTTGAAAATAGATTAAAAATAACTTTTCATTCTATTTGTTGATTTAATAATATTTTTTTCTTTTTCAATACTAGAATTAAAAAAAAAAATCGTTTTCAATTTATTTAACAAAAATGTAAATGGCAACAGGCAATCAGTTTTTAATAGTGTGTATTAATAAAAAAGATTACAAAATCATTTTTAAAAATTCTTTTTCACATTTATCTTTAAAGCTATTTTCAATTTTAGGATATTTTCATTTTTTGTCATGATGGAATGATAAAAAATTAATATCTTTTAGATAAAAAATTCTTATTTTATAATAAGAATTCATGTATATATATTTTAAACTTTTGAAGAAATGGGTCAAAAGCTGGTTTCTGATATCTTAATAATTATATTAATTTGAATTGATAAAAATTTCGTCATTTCTTCGTATAGCTAACTTACAAAAGATCAATTATTTAGCTTTCTAACCATGTATATCGTGAGATAAGAAATCAATTACATCCTAATTTCAATTAAAACAATTTTTATTTAACATAAAAACAAATATCTAAATTAATAAACAGAAAACCAATTTATAATCAGGATTCTTGACTTATTATTGTAATTTTGTAGTAGATATTACATTTTATAGCTGTTATATGGATTTTGAGATGGAGAGATAAAAACTAAGAATTTTCAACAATATTGTGAATCATTGATTTTTATTTTAAAAACCAGTTTTATACGTAAATATGAAGTATGAATTTTTATAAAGGAAACGCTGCAATTAAATCTATAAATTTTACTTGTGTGTTATTTGGAATCTTTCACATTTGAACCTAAATGGATTTTGTTGCTGTTGCTTTCAAATGCCTGGCATTTTAACTTGACTCTTATGCATTTCCATTGGCAACGAAATGCTAACATGACGTCATTGAATGGATCATTGTTGTTAATAATTTTCGAACGCTAATCTGATTCATCAAAATTGACGCCAAGTTGGCAATGGAAATGAATTCGCCCCAATAGCATTTTAGGTATACAGCAAATTTACCGTTACACAATGTGCACCATTAGAATCATCTACAAGATTTCTCATATTGTGACAACACAATTCAGAACGAAGATCTTCGAAGATTATACACGGAAGATGACATACTCTTCATTTCCTCTTCATCAACAAATCTATGTTATTTGGAGTCTTTCGACTATGAACCTAAATGGATTTTGTTGCTGTTGCTTTCAAATGCCAGTCATTTTGACTTGACTCTTTGGGTGAATTTCCATCGACAACATGACGCTAACATTACGTCAATGTTGACGAATCAGATTAGTGCTCGAGAATTATTAACAGTAGAATGAATGAATCACTATTGTTAATCATTCTTAAAGGCTTATTGATTCATCAAATTTGACGATAAGTTGGCAATGAAAATGCACTCTTATACCACCAACATGGCAGATACAGTGGGCCACAAAATTGAGTATACACCTTAGAAACTTGGAGACTTTTTGCAATTACAAATTAAATATTGCTTTAAGATGATTGAATTTTTTTACCTTATATACTTTAGTCTATGCTTTACCGTACTATACTTATAAAATTGCTACGTTTATTTATTTTTTACGAAAAAAAATAAAAGATCTGAGACAAGAGGAAAAACAACACCACAAAAATAAGTATACACCTTTATTAATTTACTTTTAACGTACAAATTAATATTTTGTTGAATAACCTTTTGCTTGAATTACAGCTTGTAATCTTCCGGACATAGACTCTACTAGTGTTTTAGTGGTTTCAACAGAAATTTTAGCCCATTCTTCTCTCAGAACCTTCTTGAGAACTTCCTTGCTTGTGATTTCGTGCTCGTGTACAGCTTTCTCTAATTACGACCACAAATTTTCGATGACATTTAGGTCTGGAGTGTGTAATTGCTTCTTGCAAATGGTACAGCAAGTATAACTGCACATTCTTAGCTGTATGCTTGGGGTCGTTGTCCTGCTGGAATATGAAGCTTGACCCAAGCCCCAACTTACTGGCACTTTTTTTTTCAAGTTATCATTTAAAATCCCCAAATATACATGTTTGTCCATAATACCATCAATAAAAGCAAGCTCTCCAACTCCTCCAGCCGACATACAACCCCAAACGAGGACAGATCCACCTCCGAACTTGACTGTCTTAATGGTGTTTTTAGGTGCCAGTGCTTTCCAGCTTCTCTCCATATTTTAAATCGTCCATCGCTTCCGTAAAGATTAAACTTACTTTCATCGAAAATATTACAGTGTTCCAGAAAGAAAATAGGCTTTAAACGATGTTCTGTGGCGAAAATCACTCTCTTTTGCTATTCACATACTTGATGAGTGGCTTTCGTATTGGTGTACGGCCATGAAACCCATATTGTTGAAGGGTACGTCGAATTGTTTCAACTGAGATCTTTTCCCGATTGTAGAGGACACCGATAAAGCTAGTTTTGAGGCACTCACCCTCGGATCTTTCTTTACTGAGTGAATGATCTTTCTCTTCGCTGTAGTACTCAGTATTCCTTTACGTCCTCTTCCTGGAATATTGGCCACAGATTCAGTTTTTTATACTTCTGTAGTATTTTTTGGGCACAACCATGAGGTACACCAATCAACGAAGCGATTTTTCGAAGAGATTTGCTCTTTCGACCATTTACAACCAATAAACGCTCAGATTCAGTAGTTTCTCTACGAGCTCATTTTACGATTTTTAATGAGAAAAAATACTATTTAAAAGCGTTGAAGTGAAATAGCACGTGTTATAAGCAGCAGCTACTCCTGAAACTCTTTAAAGAAAATTTGAAACTAAAAAAAGTGGTGGCATAATTAACAAATATAAGAAGTGTATACTCAATTTTGTGGCATGGTTTTCTATCTTTTCTTCGAATCGCTTAACTTTTTCATAATAAATAAGTTAACTATAGAATTGTGTTATTATAGGATGGTAAAGCAGAGGTTAAAGTATCTAGGATAAAAAAAAAGTTTATCTATTTAAATCAATATTTAATTTGTAATTGGAAGAAGTCTAAAAGTTTTTGAGGTGTATACTCAATTTTGTGGCTCAATGTATGTAGCAAATTTAGCATTACATAATGTGTATCATTGGAAGCATGTACAATATTTCTCATATTGTGACATTACAATTTGGAACGAACATTTTCGAAGATTATATACGGCAGTTGGCATCCTCTTCTTTTTTTCCTCGAGGCCAATGGAAAGGCTTTTGCCATTTCAAACTATTTTAGATCGGAATAATGGCAACACATCCCTGATGCTATTGTCGTTAATAGAGAAAGCTCGTAAATTTAAAAAATTCTTATAAAATGGCAAAAATACCTTTCATATAAAAGACCGCTAACATGAGCGACTAACAAGAAATTTATAGAGATTGTTTTGAAATATTGTTAATCGTCGGCATTGCCACATCTAAATGATCCAAGCATCAAGCATGGAGTGAAACATATCTTTAACACGCCTGAAATAACTTGATGAATAATTTAAATGAAATAATTTGATGAATAACTTGAATGAAATAACTTGATGAATAACTTGAATGAAATAACTTGATGAATAACTTGAATGAAATAACTTGAATGAAATAACTTGATGAATAACTTGAATGAAATAACTTGAATGAAATAACTTGAATGAAATAACTTGAAATAACTTGAATGAAATAACTTGAATGAAATAACTTGAATGAAATAACTTGAATGAAATAACTTGAATGAAATAACTTGAATGAAATAACTTGATGAATAACTTGAACGAAATAACTTGATCAATAACTTGAACGAAATAACTTAATGAATAGAGCATCACATTTTCAAATCGAATGTGTCTGATTCGAACACCGACACGCAATGCTGATCCAATATCATGGCAAATATGTAGCAAGTTTAGTGCCAAAAAAGTTGTGATTAGAAGTTCAAAATTCTAAGAAAGAAAGAAGTACTAAGTGCCAAGAAATAAAAGTGCTAAGTTGTGTTCTCTAAGCAACATTGAATCTACTATATCTTTGATGTTCTACTTGTTGATATCCTGGGACAAAGGCAACCATATCCTGTAAACAGCGCATGGTAAAACGGAATCTTCAATAAAAGTGGAAAAATTGGTGAAAATAAAGGTAAGCACAATAAATTACACTTGCATCAATAATTTATTTACGATTTCTTTAACGAATAATTTATAATTGAATATTAAGAAAAACAATACTTTTAAAGCCTTTTAGAAAATATTTGATGTCCTAATTTGCAAAATAGTGGACGTGTTTTAAAAATGATTGTTTATTAATATGTATGGAATCATTAAACTAACCTTTGGAATTCACTAGAGAATACTTCGCCATATTTTATGATATTAATATTTTAAAAAATGGTACTCTAAATTTTGTGATTTTCAATTTTTGTTGTCATTGGTTATATTTCGTAGCTATTACTTGTATGTTATTATTTCCGATAACAAAATAAAAAAATTCAATATCGGTATAAAATGATAGTTATTGTATGAATTCAACCAAAGAATCTTCATGAGAGTAGATGCTGATTTTGCTGCTGCAGTTCTGATTTTAAATAACTGAAATTTATTTAATTGTGTATACTTGTGATGTAATAATAGGCGACATATTTAATCTCATGTAAACAAATGAAAACGATTAGAGTATGCAATTCATAAATTGCATCTTCCCAAAGTTTGGATAATAAGTGATGTAAAAATGAATCATGTTAAGGCTGCTAATTGTGATGCTAGCAACATCAGTATCTTCTATAATTAATTTAAACTTAAGAAAAATATGTGGGGTTTAAAATTTACTATTATTGCAGAGTTAGAAAGATCTACCCATAACTCAATTATATTAGATAATCAGTTAGCAAGCAGATTATTCACAGAATGGTTTAATTTTTGTAATTGAATGCATGTATAAGAATTATGTTTTCCACTTTTAATTGTAATGCAAACTATACCTAATATTAGGTAGAACATAAAAGACGATCTTCGGTATGTTCATGGATGTGATGTAGAATCAGAGTCAGATCAGATGTGATCAGAGTTAGCAAGATCAACCCATAACTCAATTATATTAGATAATCAGTTAGCAAGCAGATTATTCACATAATGGTTTAATTTATGTAATTTAGTGCATGCATAAAAATTATGTTTTGCCACATATAATTGTAATACAAACCATACCTAATATTAGGTTGAACATAAAGACGATCTATGGTATGTTCATGACAAAAAAAAAACGAATGTTAATTAAAATATAAACTAAATTTCTTCATTATTTAATTACTTACTGTATATCTATCTTTCTTTAAAGAAATTATGGATTTTCAAATTATATAAATAGCAGCAAAACCTGCATTTATATCAAAGACATATATATTATTTTTATACTGCTTGAAAACTAATATCAAATATAATTGAGGCAAAAATTATATTTGTATGCCATTTTTTTTGACAACTAAAAACCTTTAGATATTTTAATTGCTTTATTTTAAAATGACATCCTCTATTTTATGGATGGTTTCTATGGTATCTGATGTGGCAGGATACGAATAAAAATTGGATTAACTTTGGTAGTACTAAAATGCTATGAACTACAAGAAAAATGTTTAATTCACTTGCATTAATGATTAAGATTTCAATGGAATAGTTTTGATACTTTTATGGTAACAAGACGACATTATAGTACTTTCTAAATTTCTGAATTATCTCACGGATAAGTGTTATCAAACGATACAAAACCAACACCACAAATAGTCACCAACACGTATTATTTTTAAATCTCTTAAGTAGAATTAAGATTCAAACAATATTTTTTGTTATTTAATTACGCGATTATAGCTTTCAAATACGTCAATAACTTCAAAACATTTTTGGGTTTTCATGTTTGTTCAAACTATACAGCAATAAAATCACACATACCATCAAAGATGTTTTTTATCTGTTTAGTAGAATTGTTGAACAGTATTTTTAAGTATTTTATTTAAAAAAACAAAATATTAGTTTTTACTAAAGCCTTCAATTACCAGACATATCCTCCTTTGGAGACACATGCATACAATCATCAATATTGATGTGTAAACAGTATTTTTAAACATTTTATTTAAAAAAATTAATTCTGATGCCTTCATTTATCAGACATATATCCTCCTTTGATGAAACATGCATGCAAACCATCACCGACACAGAAGAATTTTTGTCAAAATAGATATATATTTTAGTCTGTGTTTTGTTATTTAATTACATAATTATAGTTTTCTATTTCTTTAATTCAGTTTCCATGTTTGTTTAAAACGATACAGCAACAAAACCACACGTGTATACCTCAGATGTTTTTTTTATAATATAGAACTGCTGTGCAAAATGTATTTTAAATAATTTATTGTAAGAAAGGCAACATATTAGAATTTTTACTGAAGCCGTCAATTACCAGACAGATATCCTTCGAAGAAACCTATGCATACAAACAATCATAGGCATAGATTGTTTGTATACATGCTTTTCTTCGAAGGATATCTGTCAGACTCTAATATGCTTTTTTTGTTTTTTCAGACTTCAGACAGCTGTTTCTTTGACGAAACATGCATAATGTTTCGTCAAAGAAACATCTGTCTGGTAAACCCTACCATGACATTATTTTTCTAAAAAATGCTTTATTTTCTAATGTTTTTTTCATGGCAGCAGAACAGTATTATTAGAGTTTTAAAACACTCACTTATAGATATCCGTCTTTAAAAAAACATGAATATTCAAATGATACGTCATTAAAAGCACAACATAATATTAAACACCGATTGTTTTTGTTCTTTCAATAACACCTGGCGTGCAAATAATATTTATTTTAAACTTTACATGTAACATAAACACATGATTAGAGTTTTTTAATCTTTCAGTTATTCGACGCAGATTATTTGTTTCACTGAAGTACACCTGTCTTGGACATAATATTTATTTTAAAATTTGATGTAGCAAAACCACATTAGAGTTTTTAAATCTTTCATTCACCTCATAGACATAATTTGTTAAACACCACTTAAACATATCATTACCAACATAAATTATGTTTAATCTATTCGAACTAAATAACTAGTAAACAGTGGTGTACGACAACAATTCGTTGTTTATCTAATGAGTGTAAACCAAAGAGATTGAAATTTTTCTAAATTCCTCAATTACCTCAAGGATATCCGCCATTTCGAGATAATTCTGTATAGATGAAACCAAATTCTTCCCTACTTTCCACTGACATCTCGACGCCTGAACGATAAAAATAAGCACTTTTTAAGGAAGATATCTGCAAGCTAGGGAACCACAAAAAAAAAAAAAAAAAAAAAAAAAAAAAAGGAACGGAATTATCTCTCTTTTCTGTCCTTTGTCGTTTGGTTTCCCTGTCATTATATTCTTATTTCCCCGTCCTTGAAGAGACACGAGTATTCAAATGAACGCAAGAACATCAATAATGCATTGGAGGAATGGGATGTACGATGCAAAGGGGTGTAGGAGAAAGTTCTGGAACACATCTGCGGCCACAGAAAGAAAAAAATCGTCTGACTTTTTTTTTCTACTTCGGGAAGGGTAGAGATGTTTGGTTGACCTGGAAATTCGAGCCTGGAGATTTTTGTGTTCGTGTTTCTGTGGTCGGATGGGGTGTTTTGTGTGTGTGTTTTTTTCTGTATTTAAAATTAGATGAAAGATTTGTCAGGGCACATGGCAAGTGGGTTTAGGTTACCATTTCCAAAACGGTTGTAGTTAAGAGAATCTAAAAATCAAATATGCTTTTCAGATAATTTAATATAAAATTCGAAAGTTAAATGGTTAGATTTAAATAATTCGTATTGTTTATCTGCATTGTAAATTAAATTAAAATATTTTTAGAAGTGTTTGAGAATACTTAATAAATTGTAATGGCAAGTGGATTTAATTTATCTATTTCCAAAACGGTTGTAGTTAAGATAATCTAAAAATCAAATATATGTTTTTCACATAATTTAATTTAAAATTCGAAAGTAAATGTTTTGAATTTAAATAATCTGTATTGTTTACCTGCTTATAAATTAAATAAAAATATTTGTAGAAGTATTTTAGAATACTTAATATCTTTTTCTAGTATTAATAAAACAATAATTTAAATAATGTTTGGGTATAGGGAATAATATGATTACGTTTCCAGTTATTAGATTATTATTTTGTCCTCTTTTGTGTTCAAATAATATACATATATATATTTATATCCACTTTAAACTGTACCTATCTAATATGATTGTGAAGCGTGGGACTAACATAGGGAGAGAGTATAATATAGGTAGTTGATATAATATGTAATTAATTCCCTATCCTTACAGCTCATGGTGGGTCATATTAACGGCAGATTTCGAGACATATGTTATTTTTTTTTCATTTTACAGGGTTGTGTTGTCAGTCTTATGCCCAACGCTTTACAGTCATATTAGACCGGGCGGGAATGATGGCCAAGACTCTCTGCACCACAGGTTTCGGGTTCGAATCCTGTCGTGCCATAGATGTGTTTGCAGTGGTTCAGAAGCCACTTTAAGCCGTAGGTTCCAGGTCTCTCACGACCGTAGAGCGTCACAAAGTCCAATTAGACTTGTTTCCACTCACATCATTCCCAAACTGTAAAGGGGGAACTCATCACATTGATGTGGTGCAGTTGTCGTATTAGTCCGGGAACTATGATTTAAAGTCATTGTATACACTCAAGAGCCAAAACATTATAACCACCCCTACATTTCGCAATGAACTCGCCTGGATGACGTGAAAGGCACGTGATCAGGTGGAAGTGGTATTTAACTGCTGCTGGAGAATAAGCCTAGAGCCGAGTAAGGCGGGTTGAAGTTGTGTTGCGCGCCAAAGGTGGGCCAACTCGTTATTGACAGATGGTTATAATGTTTTGGCTCTTGAGTGTATATGTTACTACACTTGGATTGGATTATAAATAAAATTATATAATTTTTCAAACACAGCCGTAGTCAAAAGAAAAGATAATTATTATAAAATAAAAATAAAAATTTTTAACAAATAAGTTCAGGTGATATATTTAATTTATCTTATGTTTTTGGTTTTTTTGTAAATCCCTAAATTAACTCATAATTCTTCTTCTTGTTAAATATTAAAAGTTCTCTGTAACTATTGTAAATTGTATTTGTATTTTTAATACAAATAAACGCGTGATCATATGCATTTGCAATTGGACAAAACGCATTTGCAATTGGACAGAGATACTAGATTATAGAATAAGATATATATGTATAAAATATGCTAACTTTGAAAATTCTTAGAGATATTTAAATTAGTAATATTTAATAATAATTTTAATTTCGAAGACTTGCTTATCGTATTAGATGATATTTCTAATCGAAAGTCTAAATAAAAAATATGTGTATGTGTAAAATTATATGTATATATATTTAATAGAACAAAATTTTTATATTTATGTAATATGTAATACTGAAAACAGAACAAACTTTATCAGAAATTCCGTTTCATTTAAAATAGGCTGAAAATACTGATACAGATGAAAACGGAATGTAAATAACATGATGCTTTGAATTCAAATATCGGTTTAAACCAAAAATATTTCAAATATGAATTTAAGTGCACAACTTTATCCATTTAAAAATTCAAATCTAGAATGAAAATATATCTACATAAATACATCGTAAGAAATATTTTTCGAAAATGCATTTCAAAAACTCGTTGAATCGATTCAATTGGAAAATTATGTTTTTTCTGCTTTTATGAGAGAAAAAACTCGATATATATATATATTTAAAAAAGCGTATTTCAAAAGTATTTATGGAAAGAGTTATTACTGAATTTTTTGCGTAGACTTATAAATGATTGTATACATAATTCATATCGCTAAAATTTGAATTACTTTTGATGTTTCTTAGAAACCTTGAGTGTATTATAACTTATAACCAATATTTTTTTTTAAATTGTAAAAATATTTTTTTAAAATGTAGAAAAATATCAACAAATAAATAAGGAAATTTGATAATTTAAAACAAAATTTAAAAATTTATAATTTAAAATAATAATGAAAATTATATAATATAAATAAATATAATTAATAAAAATAAAAAAAAAAATAATTTACAAAAATTTAAATAATACTGATAATTACATAATATAAATAATAATTATAATGATAATAATAAATGATAATTTAAATTAAATATTAATAATAATAAACACATTTTTTAACTTTCGTCTCTTAAAAACATATATATTTTTTTTTATAAATCATTAGGCTTTTTTAATTTATAAACTAAGATAGCTCAAAATTGTGTCAAAAATATTTAGATAAATATTTTTATTATAAATCATAAATGTGTATCGGTAACAGTTTTTATTAAGAAATGAAAATGTATTTTAATTTTATAATATTATTAATTAATATTGAAAAAAAAATGGCAAAAAAATGCAATAATAAAAAATATAGGCAGATTTATGTGTACAATTTGTTTCGTATTTGGTATAAATTATTTGGTAATGATAATAATAAATGACATTTTTAAAATAAATAATAAACATATTTTTATCTCGGAAAAAGACAACTTTTTTTTAAATAAATAATTAAGCTTTTTTTCATTTATAAACTAAGATAGCTGAAATATTTATCAAAAATATTTAGTTAAATTATTTAATATGAATAATAAATAATGATCATTAATAGTTTTTTCTACGGTATGAACATTTATTTAAATTTTCTAATATTAAAAATATTGAAAAAAAATCAAAAAATGAATTAATAAAAACTATAAATAGATTTAAATACATTATTATTTGGTATTTTTAGTGAATTATAGCTAATCGGTTACCATGGCAACATTTTGTGCAGACGATTATATTCACTTTTCACTACAACGCGAGGTTAAAATAAATACTATTATGAATGACCAAATATTATTATTAAATAATATTTTAAAGTAAGTGATAATAATAAACAAATGTTTAACTTTCTTCTCTTAGAAAAAGAAATAACTTTTTAAATAAATTATTAAGCTTCTTTTGATTTATAAACTAAGATAGATGAAAAATTGTATCAAAAATATTTATTAAAAATAATTATGTATAAATTTTTTTAAATATTTTTGATACATAATAGCTACGATTAATATTATCTATCAAAAATGATTATTTATTATGAATTATAAAGAACGATTATTAACAGCTTGTTCTGAAATATGGAAGATTTATTTAAATGTTATAACATTAAAAATAAATAAAAAAATGCACTAATAAAAATATGGACGGATTTAAATACATTTTATTTGGCATTTTATTAAAAATATAGCTGATGAGTTACCATGGCAACATTTTTTGCAGACGATTATATTAATTTTAACTACGTCACTGGTTAAAAAATATATACATAAATCTTATTCAATTTTGATTTTAGTAAGATGACTTTTTTTTATGCAAAATAATTATAATTAAATATTTTTCTATTCAATTCTATTGCGACAAGTTGTAAGAATTTTAAATCATTCATACCGTATTTTTATAATACGGTATTTTTCTCCGTAGCGCGCATATACGATGCAATTTGTAATAATGTTTCCTATGAGCATGCGCATGTTAAAAAATACCGTATTATAAAAAAGCGATAAAAACTTCTATTGTCTGTTCCTATGTAACTACATGTAGTTTGAGATCAAAAGACAATTCCAATTATATTTTGTTATAAGCAAGATATTGACATTTTGTTTGGCAATATTGAGAATACGTTACCATGGCAACATTTTTGTCAGACGATTAAATTCATTTTAACTACGTCGCGAGGTTAAAAAAATATACATAAATCTTATTCAGTTTTTATTATATTGAGACGATATTTTACGCAAAATAATTATTATTGAATATTTTTATATTAAAGTCTATTTTACAATATTGTAAGAATTTTAAAGCATTCCACCCTCTGTAATGCAAAAATAGTTGTAAATATGCACCATGTTAAGTCATATCCACAGATAAGCGGTAATATAAATATATCGTCTACTCCCATACAAACATGCCTTGCAGTTTGAGCACAAACAAATAATATAAAACAAAAATTTTTAAGTCAATTCCTACTTTTTTTCCCCTTTATATTACAAAATTGCATTTACAAATAAAGTTTAAATTTTCCTCTTAAATCTGGCTCCATCTATTATTAGATACATGCAACTCAAATCTAAAAAAAAAACTAAAATTAATTCATAGATTAATATTTAAAAACTGTATGAACATATTCAATGTCATCCACTACAAGTTCAAAAGAAAAATGTATTTGAACTTGAGTGGATGGATAAAAAGTATTTTATGAACAATTGAAATTTGAACAGATATATATAGGGAGAGTGTGAGCTAATAGAGGAATTGAAAAAAAAAAACCACAATTCCAATTATGCTTTGTTATAAGCAAGATATTTGCTTCTTAATTGGCCTGTTTTTTTTAAATCTTTTTTATTATAATCCATTGCTCTTAAGCTTTTATTTCCTTTCAATTCACCTATTTACCTGACCATCTTTAGTGAAAAGCAGTTCACTGCTGAAACTTCTGTTTTGTAGCGTTATGTTCTGAGTATCAGAATTGTTTGCGGGTTAGTAGGGTTGGGAATACTTTGGGTTATTCTAAACGACTATTTTTTCTGAGAAATTATGAGGGTAAACATATTTTAAAAATTATAAAAAAACTGATCTTCAAAAAAAAAAAAAAAAAATAAATAAATAAAATAAAAATAAAGAAACAACACTAACACACAAACTCAAGGTTCACAAACACCTTAATGCTCACGGTGGTTCGGAATCCACTTTAAACAGTATATCATCGTCTGATATTATAATAGAGAGGGGCCTGAATGGCCAAGTGGCTACAGCTCGGTGCCACAGGTTTCGGGTTCGAGTGCCGCGGTGCCATGGATGTTTGTAGTGGTTCGAATCCCACTTTAAAACCGTAGGTCCCGGTCCTAATAGATCGGTACATCGTTGCGGGGGGCATTGTTACTCCGCGTACGTGGCTTATCTTCAAGTTACACGCGCCCCCTGGGTAATGCAAAGTGAGTAACATCTGTGCAGCGTTTGCCTTAAGGCATCCAAGACCAAAGGCCGTCTAAGAGTATGCCAGCTGCATTTGAAAGAAAAAAAATTATAATAGTGCGTTGTAGGGGTAGTGTTACTCGCTTCCGTAGCATATCTTCCAGCAACATGTGCTCCTTGGGAAGTGCTAAATCAGTAACGCAACACTCAAGCATAAACTAATACACTATGGCATAAAATATCACGGTCTGTTTATTTGCAATTGCATAAGAAAAAAACTCTTTTAGTAACAGAATATTTTTTTTTTTTTTATAAATTATTACTTGTCTTTGATTTATAAATTGGTATAGCTCCAAACTGTGACAGATATTTAGTTATATCTATTATTAATCATAAATAATCATTAACAACTTTTCTAATGTATGGAGATTTAATTGAATTTTATAATATTAATAATAATATTAAAAAAAATGAACTAATAAAAAATATAAACAGATTTAAATACATTATTTTCTGGTATTTTTTTCTTTTTTAAATATAGCTAATTCATTACCATGGCAACATTATATTCTTAACAACGATTATATTCTTTCAAATAAAACGAGAGGTTAAAAATGTATACATAATTTATATGTTTCATTTTTGATTACATAAGAAATTTTTATGCAAAAAAAATTGTAATTATTATATTTATTTAATTCTGTTGCGACATATTGTAGAATTTCAAATCATTCCTCAACTATGTAATGCAAAAATAGTTTTCATTATTCAATATGTTAAGCCATATTCATATTTAAGCGATATTGTAAAAGCTATTGTCTGTTGCAATGCAACCATGGTCTTGCAGTTTGAGATCAAAAGTCCAATTATCTTTTTATAAGCAAGCTCTTGGCCTATTATTTCATTTTTTTTAAAATCATTTATAATTTTAATCCATTATTCTTAAGCTTTTTATTTCAGTGAATTCACCTATTTACACCTCACCACATAAGAGTGAAAAACTGTTGATAATTTTTGGCAGTAAAAGATTAAAATAATTACAAAACGATCTTCAAAGAAAAAAAGAAACAAAACAACATTGATAACACAACCGGACAATTTACTTTCTGTTCTAGGGGTCTGACGACCGAGAAGCTAGCGCTCTGGCGTTCCGTACCTGAGTTTCATGTTCGAGTCTTGGCGGTGCTGGATGTTTGGGGGAGGTTCGGAATACACTTTAAACTTTTAGGGGATTGTGGGGCTAATGTTACTCGCGTCGTAGCATATCTTCAATCTGCACGTGCCTTCTGTATTGCTAAATGAGTAACAGAGGGAGTATAACCTTTACTCATGACACAACAATAACTGTCTTGTAGCGCTAGCTGCCTTAAAAAAAGGACTTTCTCTTAGACCACCCATATCGTATCTAAGATATTACCGATGAAATTTCCTGTAAAAAAGAAAGTACAAAAGAATTTAGTTTAAATATTCATTAGATCAAACGTGTTTATGATCCAAAAAGAGCACAGCTGTTTAAAGCCAATGAATGTTTTTAAACAAATGGATTTCAAATGAGATTGCATAACTGTTCGAACCACCCAATAATCTTGGAAACGCAATATGCTCGACTGGCGTTATCCTCCATCCAAAAGGCTTTCATGGACACAGATCAATATGAAGTGTTTCAGAGTTGTTTGAGGAGTTACTTAGGTTTGGGGGAAGTTTGAATTATTCCGAGTGACCAGTTTTTATAAAAGGTATGGTGGGAAAAAGTTTAAAAATTATAATTCTAATGTTCAATAATAAAAAAACAATAACAGAAACTTATTACTGGACAGTTACTTTATGTGCCAGAACCACACCCATATCGCAACAAAAGCATTAACGGCCAGGACATTTCATGTGAAAAGAGAAAGCATGAGAATTTTCTGGAAATAGTCACTGGATCTAGCCGAGCTCATGGTATCGAAGAGTACAACTGTGCCAAAGTCACCGGAAAGAGTTTATGCAATCCTCATTTGAAGTCATTTTGTTTAACTGCTTGAACCATCCAATAGTTTGTGGAACACACTGCAGGAATTTCATTCCACCAAAAGAAATTTCATGAACTTGCTTGATCAAATATGAAGTGTCAAGGATGGCGGTTAGTAGGGTGGAGTTGGAAGTAGTTTGGCTATACCGAGCGACAATTTTCCCCGAAATGGTAGAATTTTATAAAGATTTAAAATTCTTAAAAACTCTAATCTTCAATAATAAAAACTAACATTAACACAGAAACCATTGATACTCGACAGTTTAGCTTTCTGTGCCAGACCACCCATGCTATCGCACCGAAGCATCAATCGGTCAGGACTTTTGTATGTGAAAAGAGAAAGCGTTAGGAATTTTCCTGGAAAAAGTCAGTTGGAGCCCCAAAAGAGCTACAACTATTTAAAAAGCCACTGAATGAGTTTAAACAAATAACTTCAAATGAGATTGCATAATTACTCAGAGCCAATGCAAGGCAACACAGCAATGTA